>DF241043.1:19729-108739 GCA_000507305.1 Breviolum minutum Mf 1.05b.01
CTCTACCCGCTTGCCAGCAGCATTCACATACCACCAGCTGAAGGACTCTGGCGTTGCAGCAGCTTGCTGCTTCGTTCGCTTTGCCGGAGGCATGGTGGAACCTTCCAGACTTTCTCGCAACTGACTCACCACCCAGTGCCCAACATTCTTCAGCGTGTGAAGCGAGGAGAGGGTGAGATTATCTCCACGGGCCAGGCTCCCCTCAACCGATTTCTTTGCTTTTCGCAAAGCTGGAGCATGGTGTGCATCCATGCCGGTATTTTTGTGTCGAACAACAGCTTCTGCATGGACCTTGTCAAAGACTTTTAAAAGCTCCGATGCCCGTGGATCACAATCGCTGGAAACTTCGCCTCGCAGGTCCTGCCTCTCTGGAGCACCTGGCGCGACCCTCAAGCGTTTCTCTGCAGCCGCCGCGGCCAAGCGACGCCTTTCAGATTTCTCCATGAATTGATTCACGGCAAGCACATCAACAGCGATCGACAATGGTGCCTTGAAAACAAAAAGGCTGCATAATCATGTATAATCTGATCCCTACACATCTCAATATATTCATATATAAAGCCGCCTTATTGGCAACTATCCTGTGCCCATTTTGAGTGAATCTCATTTGGCAAAGTCCTTTTTTGAAACATCATGTTGCAACCTCTCAGCTATTTTCTATAAGGATCGATAAATTTATTTAGCAAGGTTGTTCTTCACAGCTAGGAGCCTGTTTCCACTAAGCAGAATCTTCAAGCATTTGTTCTAACCACCAAAACTGGACTTCAGATCCATTTGTATGATATTTCCACAAGTGGGCATCCAATATTCCAAGTTTGCAGGACTCAACACCAAGCTTTTTTTATCGGCCAAGAAGCATTTCAGGGTCACAAGTCTTCATTGCGTCTTTTGCCATCGCCTTTTGGAGTCAGGCAGCACCCCAGCACTGCAGAAATCTTTAGATAACAACTCCAAACCTTTTCGAGACTGCGGAGTTTTGCAATAGATATGAATAGGTTGACAAGTAAACAATGATCACCAGCTTTTAGCGCACACGATGTTATATGGACATACATGGATGATTTGGAGGTATGTTCTCAAGTTTCGCAGGGATTCAACAAGCTACAATTCCCTAAAAGAGGGAGGATCCAATGTGTTTTTACAATATCAAAAGTCCCTTGTGTTGTGCCACTGTATATAATTCACTCTGAAAAATAATCTTTTCACCAATCGAACCCAGTGGAGGCCACCAAACGACCTTGGCTTTTCGACGCAGCTTGATCTCCTGCGTGGCAACTTAAGACTTAAGCGGCTGAAGCTTGAGCAATAAGTATATATATATACACCACAGCTATACCAGGCCGTATCTATATAACATCTTTCCAAACATGGTATAATCCTACAGAAAAAGAAAAAAAACTGGTGCAACATGTGGCATGTGAACTCAGGAATGCTGGGTCGGCTTTGTAGTACACAAACCGACTTGAAGATGGAACACACTTCTACAAAGAAAAGGACGGTTGGTACCTTCCAACGTTACGAAAAATTGAAATACACAATATGTATCTCCCCGATGGCAATGCATCTTGATGAATGCAAATGCTACTGCAATCGGGACATGTACTGACTGGTGGGGATTGATAATTTGCTGGCAAGTTGTATGAAGAGTTGAAGGATCTGCACCGCTGCAAAAACACACGAAGCCCAAACTCGACACCAATTATGGTGTTCGAAGAATATGCATACAATAGTAAAAAATATACATAATTATATGCAAAAAATATCAAAAAATATGCTATATATATATCAATATATAGGCTGCCTGATGCGATTCATTCCAATCTTTGAACCAATTTTCAGTTTATCAGGTATGTGACTCTTAAAGCCCACCCAAAGATGGAGCCCAACATATTGATCTCCGTCGCAGGACAAAGATGACAGCGACCACACTCAGCACCATGATGACAACCTTGCGGTTTCCAAAACCTGGAGACCGCTAACCAGGCACAGCCCAGGGAATCCGCGGAGACCCACAATTTCAAGCACCTCTTTGCCTTTCACTGGAAGTTGTAAGTTCAGTTTCCGCGTTAGAAATGAATGTTATTAGACACATTCCAATAAAACCCATCTCCAATATGGCTACAAGGGTTTGATAATGTATAGGTGGTATAAACAAATTATTATACATGTACATGATATACAGGTAAAACGAAGCGGCTAGATTCAATCTTCAAAGCTTTGCAGGCCAAGCACAAGAACAGTACTTGTGAAAAAATAAGTAGCTTTGGAATCTAGCTATGGTCTGTTTCCCATTGTTTTCCACCACTCTCTTTCAGGAGCGCCCGGTCTATCAAGGCCAACCAATCACCTTTCAAAGACATTTGCAAAGTATCCTCCACGACATGTGCAAGAAGCTAAGAATGCGCTTAAAATAAACTGCTCAGGATTTGTCTGGAGTTTCAAGTTTTTGTTTCATTCCAGGCTTCCCGTTCTCACTCCGGTAACCAAGCCAAGTAACCAAGCACAAGGAGAACAACGACCATCCGCATGAAGTGCCGATCCTTTAGAAGGAAGGGCTATTGCTGCAAAAGATCCAGGTGGTCCTGGCCAAAAGCTCGGCCAGAACCTCCGGTTTTTTTGATGTGAAACCGTTCCAAATCATCTGATGGAAATCTGACAACTTGATTGAAGAATGGGATGTCTATGAATGTCTCTCTAGAAGATCCAAAACGCAATTTGTTCCTTTCAGCGGTCACGTTCCACTGAACTGCGATTCTTTCTAGGTTAATAGGTAAAATTCATGGCGTGCCACTGCAAAAACCACCAACAAAACGCACTCAAAATAATGAATCTCATAACACCAGTTCGCAACAAGGATGATCTCATCAAATACCCCGGCAACTCACTCCGTCCTTGCGGCCCTTGCACCACCTTTGGAAGGGTCTTGGGGACTGCGAAGGTCGGTACCTGTAATTCCTGGACGGTGCGGCGATCACCCGCTTCACAGGGTGAGACGTTGAGATAGGCGTAGCATGGCGTTGGAACGGCCACAGAAGTTATAGGTCTCACTGGTACGCAGGTGCAAGAGGCACAAGGGCTTGGAGCACCCCTCCAAGGTGTGAGCAATGTTGGATATTGCGGCAAAACAGCCTCAGGGCACGTCGTCACAAAACCGGAGACACTGATGTTCGAGAAGATTCGTAGAATGAAGTTGACCATCTGAGGGCAATTTTTTAGAAGGGAGGGAAGCTGCTATTCTGCGCAAATGAGTAATGACAACTTCAATGATGTTAATAGACATGAAGACGATACAATGTGAGTCGAAATACTTATAAACCAACTTATAAACCCAATCCTAAACCCAGTTATAACCAATTATATCTAGATATAACTAGTTATAACTGATCATAACGTTTCATAACTGGTTGTAACTGGAATCAGTAACTTTTCATAACTTTTCATAACTTTTCATAACTGGTCATAACGGTTAGTAATTGGAATCCATGGGGCATAAGGGAATTTATTGGATTCTTGATCGACATGAATTCCTGTAGATGTTGGTCGGAAAATCGACATGAATCTTCTTGGAATTGATTATATTTGATATTTATAGACTGATTCACAAGATATGTCGATACTGGAGAAGATNAGATGGATTGAGAAAATGTATATCTTAGTAAAAAGGTCACTTGAATCCATCTGACACTGAAATTCTTTCATGGATACAGGAAAGAGATTTTGTCTTTTGAAACCACGGGAAAAAATGTTGGAGGGTTCGACAGATCATGTTTTCTATTGAATGATCACTTGAATCCCATATAGTTTCAAATGTCCAGATTGATTCAGAGAAAAAACATGACAAATTCGATCCATCTGTAATATATTCTTTCGAATACCTCAATCTGATTGTCAAAGACCAATTCCAGAATCTATGTCCACATAATGTTTCACTTTGATCACACATCAAAGCTTCCAAGTACCCAAATCAAAAACTTTCGGATGTGCACCAAAGGATNAAAATCACTGAAAATAACTGGTTATAACTGCTTTCAGTAACTTTTCATAACTTTTCATAACTGGTCATAACTGCCAGATAGTCAAAATAACTGAGTTACAAGCAGTTATAACTAGTTATAAGTATTTCGACTCACATTGTACCTATTTGAAGGAATTTCAATAAAGGAGCTTCATTTATTGATGCATACCAGTACCATGGATGCACCAGTAGTGGCACAAACAAAATAGCCTAACCTCATGTAAAACATATCGTATAAACACGATAAAACTTAAACTGTAAACATTGCCTATCTCAAGTCCAAAGTATCAAGCAATCTTCAAACAAACTCCAATGCATAGGCTTAAAAAAACAGTGGCCACAGCAAACAAAATATATCTATATATGTAAATATAAACATATAAATGTGTAGATAAAAAACAATATATATCTATGTATCGATATATGCATATAGACACAACCATCTATTCTCTACCTATCTATCTATCCATCTTTCTTTCTATCTAACCGTGTGAAGTGAGCAAAGAAGCCCCTTGAAAGCATCAATGGAGCTAAACGGATCTCCCAGTCCAGTCCTTCCCCCCACAAAAAGCAGAAACTAATAACAACCCATGCTGGAACACAGCTATTGAAATCACTTGCGTGTGTATATATATATATATAATTGTATATATAAATAAAAACTACGGGTATATTATAAAATGTGGTGGTTTCAACCCAGGTGAACAATCTTTGTCAATTTGGATCATCTTCCCTAGCCGGCGGCAAAAAAAACAACATGTTAACAGCCACCTAACAAATAAGGTGGTAGAGCTGTTGATGGAAAAATCCATCAGTTGACCGTTGACCAACAAAAATTGGTTCAGAAAATACGGTGTTTCACCCATGTTTCAAGCCTTCCAACTCGGCCCAGGAATCCCTTCCAGCCCTTCTGCCTGGTACACCACCGGTTGCGGTGGCACCACCACGGTGCCAGTGGCACCCGCCCCTAGCTCCGTTTCGGACTCACCCTTGGCGCGAATAGCAGCCACTTTTGCTTGCTTCCTGTGGGACCGGGAATGCATGGGAAAACACCGGCGAAAAACCCGGTTTGGGTGGTAGAAGCAGTCGAAAGGAATTAACTTGTATGCAAAAGAATGTTGCATGATGTTGCATGTTGGTGGCGCCCATGCCATAGTTGGTAATCGGTAACATGTAGAAGAGGTTTTTCTAGCAGTCCAGTAAAAATATGATTCAAGCTACTTGGGTGGCTCCAACTAACGAATGCAAACCTTCCTGATAAGATTCTTCGCAAAAAAAACTGCAGACTTTGGTGCAAACCTTGCACTCTGCTCTTCGAAACTTTTTCATCATCACTGATCGTTTGCATATTCAAATTGTAAGCCTAGAAGCCATCAGTTTTTTGCACACTGTGTGGATGTCATGGTATTTTCTCCTAGTTTTTTTTTTAATAATGCATTTGCCCAAACTACCCGTTGGATAGCCCAAATATAGCGTCCCGAGACGCCCAAATACCGAGGTAGACTACCTGCCTGGCTTTGGCTTCTCCCGCAGGGCAAAGGTGGCAGTGACCACAGCTCTGCCCATTGCGGCAGCCATCTGCCTGGTGGGATTCGGAATGTTTGGCGGGGAAGGATCCGCCTGTCATCCGCAGCTCCCTTGTCTATGAGGTGGGGCCCCTCCCTAAAACTAACTGACAGCAAAAGCCCCTGAAAATAGGTCATCTCCAAAGGAAAGTAATTAGTCTTCCAAACATCCATTTTGAGGTGCTATGTCTGTTAGTTTCAGGGAGGGTAATTGTTCATGATTTCTCACCTAACTGTCACAGGAAAATACACACATGGCACCTTTGAGAATTCCAATCAGCCTGCCTGTTCTTGCTCCAAACAAAGGAGAGTAAACATCCTTCCTTTGACAAAATTTCAACAGCTGATGAAAACACACTTGCAAGTACACCCAATCAAAAACAAATCCATGGCCGAAACTTGATACAGCAATCTATCAGTATAATCTATGAAAATTCCTGGCTGGTTGACATCAACAGATCTTGATATCAATCTGCTAGTAACGTCCTTCTCATCCCCTCCCATATGCCAGAGAGGTGGCCCATCCATTCTGGATAGAAATTTCCCTGCCTTCCAGAACCATGCGCATGGTTTGCACTGACCTGGGTCGACCATGGCCGTTCCAAGTCATACCAAAAGTGGAAAATACCAATGTCGACCAATATGAAGCACAAAGCTTCCACCGGTGACTACTGCAATACCATGGTCCATCCTTAGGTATGATATGATGTCTCCTGATACGATGATAAGCTGGATTACCTGCGGGAGGGAATGAGAGCTCCCCAAATAGTTCGAACTGCTTCAAACCTTCTGGCTGAGTTCAATATGTCGGTTGGGTTTTTGCCACTCATTCATAGTTCATGTCGACCATCATTCCAACAATTTCAACTCATGAATCCTAGTCGATCTATATATATATATATACATGTGTGTTTCTGAGCACCTTGCCGTCAACGAAAACAAACATATTATAAGTACAAATGCATAGCACAAACCTATCACTGTCGCGTGACACATGCTTGTTGACACTTATATAAATAAGATCTATAAAAATCAGCCAGTTCATCATGAACATCTGTACCAACTCAAAACATTTGCTAGGAATGGCCCTGCTTTCAAAAATCATCCTTTGAATAAACACCCAACATCATCCAACTGTTTTTAGCATGTCAGTCATCATCCATCACACGGTCCCCAACCTCACCTGCTGCGTGCAATCGTGAGCCCACTGAAGGCAACTCGACTGCCGGCGGCGGCGCATCCTCCAGCTGCTGCGACTCAGGAGAAGATTCATTCTTCGCTAAGGCTCGCTTGGCCTCTGGTGCCGAGAGCTCCAAGCTGAGAAAAAAAATGTTTGCACAAATTGATGGAAACTTGTTCATGGTTGTTGAGATTTTTATTCATCTTCAAAAGAATCACACAATGAGTCCCATATTTTCAAAGTTATTTCCAAGTGAGGTCCTTTCAATTCCTTTCATGTCATTTCAACCCAGAAGAATGTGGCTTGATTGAATATGATTCACCTACACTGATGAAACCATTCCTTTTCTGAAACAATATAGGCACAAAGCATCACTCTATCAACAAATTTCTGCCATGAAAATAGTTGTAGCGGAAAAGCAGTATGCACATCAGAAACCAAATGCCACACTACAATTACTGTAATCAAAAAAAGTTAGCTGCAGTCAAACGAATACATTAAAATTTACAGTGGGAATACTTGCAGTTTACATAGAAATATTTGCAGTAGAACATGTAGAAACTTCAGCTATGATAAATGATGAAGAAGTTCTGAAACGAAAAGAGTTGTGTTGAAAAACGCCAGGGGCCTTCTGTTCGCCCTTGCGTCGTTTCAACTCTCCCGCGGGACAAAGATGGCAGCGCAAACAGGCATCGCCGTTGAGGCACCCCTGAGGCTTCCTAAGGTGTCATCGGACAGGTGAAGGAAGGGGGTGTGGTTTAAACTAACGGGGTGGTATTTTGGAGACCCGTGCAATCCATGTATGTATGGTATATTATATACCTACATTTGGTTGATTTTTATGGTGAATGTAGGTAAATGAACAATACATGGATGCTATGGGATATGATATACCGAGATCGACATATAGATATTACATGATTACATATGGCAGTTTTAATGCGAACGTGAATCCAAGACCGCATGAGCAAGCATGACCACGACCACGTGGAAGCAAATGTATAAATATAAATGCATAGTGTGTATATAAAATATTACATATATATAGATATGTATCACGCGGTACAGTATGCCATGATAATTGGTGAATTCTTAAAGATGTTTTTGAAAATACTTTGTCATTCTGCACTACTCTTGTTGACATGGCACCGAAAGTCAAAAAGTTGGGCCTTTGAACAAATCAGGATGTCTTTACTTTCATCCAGGGGGTTTTCTTCCACCTCCAAGAAAACACAAATGAGAAAATGCCGATGCATAATTAACCCAAGGAGCCAAAACCAAGCGCATGGCAGGCAATTGCCGTGTCCATGTCTAGCTGATCCCACGGAAGGAAGCTTCACATCCTACCAAACAAAACAATGCTATATCCAGCAAGCAAATCTTTTGAATGCTGAGGGAAATTCATGGAAATTCATCCGATATCATTCATGCATTCCTTTGTTGGTATCTCAAAGCAGACTCATAGATTCAAGATCTACAGTTGCGCCACACTTTCATGCGAAATCTTCTGTATGTCACATGTGTAAAGTCCAAATAAAGTCGGACAAAAATGACATCCTCCACCTAAGCGAAATATCCATGAATCTTGTAATCCCGGCTGAAATTAACCCATCCGACTATATGAAAACTTCAATAAGCATGTCTTATTATCAATGAGCCATGAGCGTACTAATCAACGTATTCATCTTGGGGTTCTGTGGGACAATGATGCAATAAGGCTTTTGGGGTCTGAGTCAGTTGGAACTCCCGAAAACATCACATTTCCAAACGGTGTACAACAGGCAGTTGCCCGAGAAAGTCATTCACCAACCGCAGCAAATCATCAAATAACTGTTTCTAAGACTCGTGGTTTCTGCTAGTAAATTTGCCAGCATCTTGGCAGCAAAACAGTCAAAGGTGAGTGACATTAGTGACACCATGTGACACCCATCCTCTTCTTCTGAAGCTTCAAGGTGCTCAGGTGTGCATGTGGCTGGGGTTGAAGGAATCGGCGCCTCATGGCAAAAAACAAACCAAGTTTAGTAGATTGCAAAGTTGGGTTGAGTACGAGGTAGCAGCTAGTAAAGCTAATCAGTCAATACCACATATGAGCAGGACTGACTAACTGGAAAAGGAGAGGTTATATAAGGATTAAATGTATTTTCTGAGACCTGAACCCTGGAATTGTTGGGCCAACAAAAGGCAGTTCAACTGCATGGAGAGAAGCTAGATCATTTGGACATTTTACGAGACCAAGAATCGGAACTGAATCTGGAAAGGAGTTGCGAGTGTCCCAACGTGCATCTTTAATATCATGTGCTGGTCTGAAGCACAAACTTAACCCATTACATTCTTGATCTTGCTCTTTTGCAGCTTCATTGAGTGGCCAAAAACATCCAAAACCCGTGAAGCAACTCATGATTTCGATCCAAGAATTGGAAACAGCACAGGAAATGCATGTATCTACAGACCAATTTAGAAAGAGACAGCACAACAGTTTTTTTCTTCTCTTTTCCCCTGCGGGATCCCTCCAACCCTACCTCCTCTGTCCTGCAAGCTCGGCATGATTGCATTGAATGAATGTATTTCCATGCGATTTCTTGAAATACAAGGATAATACAAGGTCTTCACCCCATTTCAGCCCATTGAACCATTTGTGAGATCTGAGTCAAACTGCTCAAATCCTTTCAGAACAGCATTAACAGCCCATCAAATGTCACCATGACGTCTACACTTCAGCATCTAAGATAAAAAGGCCAACAGAACACCATGCGGAGCAAGGGAATCTCCTCGGCTCAACCATGCACCTCACAAGATGTTGTGGCTGGGGGGCAAGGGGCCGAAAGGCCTTTATCCATGTTATCCAGCTGGGGTAGATGGATGTAGCGTAATAAATGGCTAAATGCCATACCCAGATCTCTATAACAATCGCAAATCCTGTCAAAACTCATTAATGTCAAATACATCCACCTTTCAAAACCCACTGGAACTCCGAGGCACTCTTGAGCCCTGTGCGGTGGCATGGCTGTGACCTCGTGTAAGCTGGAGATATCCAGAGGACTATGCATGTTTCCAATTTTTTCGCGGGGAAAATGAAATGTTCATGTCCAAAAATGCCCGAAAGACCCGCAAAAAATGGTGGTTTTCTTTCTCTTTCCAAGTTCTCAGCCACAAATGACATTCTTTGATTCGATCTGACCAATGCCAATGATCCGGTGAAACACCGTGGTGCACCCTATAATGTACTTCATAATGACATTCATGATCATGTTGACTTGACTTTAGAACCCTAAAAGTGGTCCTGCTAAAAAGAAGTACAAGCACCACGAAAAAGAAGAAATGTGGCCTGCGACAATGACAACAAACAATCACAGTCAGCAATCATTGCTACTGAAAATGAGGGATACAGGACATATGTCGAACATGAAGTGGCTAATGGTAGCATAGTTTGTTTGGCACCCATTGACAAGGCAACCCCATTGAATCCCGGAGGCGTTTGTCGCCATAGTCATGGCCACTGCAAGCACTGTAGAGCCACAAGCAACAAGCCGTTTCTAAGAGTCTGCCAGTTGGAGCAGGGTCTTGTTAGTACCCCGCTAGCAGCCCAACGAAAAAGGTTAATAGATGTCATACTTTCTGAGAAAAGGGAGGTGTCAAAACATCAATGCTTGCATTGCAAACAATGAAGTCTGACCACTGAGTCAGTGTGGCAAACAAACGTGGGTTCAAGCAACCACTTCAATCTCTGGGTTGGAAACAACAGCTGGTCCAGCAACTCTAACCAGGCATCTATCATAATTGCTTTGCTTGTCTCTACCTTAAGGTTTTTTTTCTGCCAAATTCATGTTTGAGTGTTGGTTTTGCAGCCCCTTTTTTTCTTCAGCTTTGGCTTCGCGGCTCGCGGACGGAGTGTGTCTCAACGACCCTTAAGGCATCGTGCAGAGTGATCAGTTGCGAATGGTGATACCAAAAACAAAATTTGCCAAACAGATCTATTCATATATGCTCAACATCTTTGACCCGAAACATCCCTAATCTACTTTCTTTCCTTGTAATATTGTATATGTGTTTATAGATGAGAGAGAGACAGTACAATGTCCCTGATTTATGCATAATGAGCCAATAAACCAATTTGGTCCCAAACGCGCTCCTTCTTCACACTAACAGCTTTATAAGGTGCTGCTTACTGCATTGCCCATCGCAACACAGATCTGTTCATCCCCCAACTTCTAGCAATTGATCACCGATGAGTCATGTCACGAGTCACAACCCAATCCCATCCGACGCTTTTTAGTGATATATGTGTGCCTGATCGGTGTAAGCTCAAATAGTAAACTGTTTCTGTCCACAAAAACTAGCAAAAACTTGATACAGTCTAGTCTACCACTTGAAAACCTTCGGACTCATTTTTGATTGCTTATAAATGCTTATAATATCAAAGTCTTCAGCGCATTGATTGGTTCAGGTTGCGATGTTTGTCCTAAATCACCCCACGTTTTGCAGGGCAGGTTCCGCCCTGGTGACCCGGCCTTGGAGTTGTTTTTTGGCGAAATTACAGTATATGGGTTCGCACAAACATAAGTCACAAAATCAAGAACAAACATAGTACCTCACTTCCATCCTGACATGTTGGATAAGGGTGTTATCCGGTGCAAAAAAATAAAGAGCATCATTATCTATATATTAAGTATACCTTGACATGTATGTATACATATTTTACAGTAAACTTGCGCATAAAAAAATCGACCTGCGGCGAGAGGATTGCTACAGGAAAATGCAATTGAGTGCTAAAAAGGGTCAATAATCATCAATAATCAGACCACACATTAACATTGAAAGCTCTTTCTCTTGCAAACTTCATATCTCGCCATTATCAGTTAATTACTTTGGAGACAAATATGTTAGAGCAACTTGCAATGCTGAGAAGATATTGCATCAGTAACTCTTCCAGCCGGCTCCATAACCTTCCTGTCGCATGGCAGTGGCAAACACCCTGGCTCCTCGATGTTGCTGCCGTGTATTCAAGTGATGTTCACAGAAATTCATCGTCAAATCCAAACAAATGCAAACAGTAAAAACAACATCAGAATCAGGTTCGTGAACCTGCATAAAATGTAGTATATATGTATGTTACATATAGTTCTGTAAGGTGTACATCACCAATCATCATTATTATATGTATACAGTATACGGATATAATGATACAAATGTATTGTTTACACATATTTCTAAAAACAAACCAACATAAATATTATCCAGTTAACATGATTATATACATTTAAAAAATATATATATATCATATACACCCTGTAAATATATAGTTAGGTAGATGTTCTGGAGTGAAGTCAGCGGTTTGGAAGCAGTTTAAGCAAAAAAACAGCTTGGAAAACAGAGCAGAATCAACATCAAGTGTATGTACTATATATCATGCACACAGGCACATGTTGACCGCAAATCTCCGGAACAGCCCAAAATTTTACTTAATGGACGACCAAATGGCCTTTTGTATGCAAATTCGGCATGAAATGGACGCTTAATGATGCTTATCTGCTCCAATCTACAAGCGAATCACCTGATATTAGGTGACATTCTGCCGACCCAAATTCCAACAAATCATTACAAATCATGGACTGTCAGCGCCGAGGGCCAGGTAATGCGCCCTACATCCATACATTGCAACCGCTCTTTTTGGACATATTCAGTGACATGTTGGCAATCTTCTTGGACTTCCTGGCACGTTTAAGAAGAGTCAAATGGTTCCATTTCAGGCACCTGGATCAACACAAACGTATTGACATAACTCCAAGATGAGGTTTGTAGGGCTGATCTTTCCATCTTGTTGTGGGGAACCCACTTCTGCTTTTTCAATAAAAACAGTGACCCCTGACTCAGCAAGCTTATCATCTTGTCACATTTTGAAAGACTTTTCAGCACTTAAACAGGTGTCCCACCGCCTCGTTGCTTGATAGAATGGTGAAGGCACGGATTACAATTCCAATGTGCTATGATGAGATAGTACCAGGAAAAAAAACAAGTTGACTGGTGGCTTCAGTAATTCTCTGTACACCTGAACCTGGATCCTGAACGCAAAAAAACATGTCCTGCGTTCCACACATTGGTGGCAGAACTGACCTCAATGCTGAGTGAAACCCTGTTATGCGAAGTGGAAACGAAGCATCAACTAAATACACACACACAGACTTTCTGGGAATCCATTTTTCAATTTCCCATGCAGTTTTCGAGGATTTGGTAGATTTTCACCAGATCTTGCGACCCCAAAACGCAAGATACATCAGGTCCCGCAAGATACATCAGGTCCGTTCAAGCCAAATTACCAAACCTGCTGCATGAAAGGGAAATCCAACCGTCTTTGACAAATGAGTTGCACTCATCTGTTCCACGAAGCTTGTGATTTTACGGGCCAACACAGGGCCCAGATGGCCATCTTCTTGCAACCGTCTCTTGAGAGTGGAGGAGCATCCAGAAAAAGAAAATCCGAAAATCCTTCCCCACATCTCGTTAATTGCATTTGCCATCATAAGCGTAAGTCAAAAACCATAATTTTTTTAAATATACCACAAACCATCCACGAACATGGAAGCAGCGAAGGAGATGAAGACTACGTGCCCCCGCACGAAATTTTGAAACCGAGGGGCAGGAGTCACCCGCACTGCAAACTCGGGACTGCATCATTTCCAAGCACGGTGTGCCTCAGGTTTTTGGCGCAGCTTGATGCTACGGACTATGCGGACTGCCGTTTTTTCCGTGATGTAAAGGGTGATGGTCCAATATGTCCGCGCTTTTTGCACACGATGTCTATATCTGGTGGCTGGTGGATCTAACCACCCAAAAAAAACAGCAACACTTGGAACTTGGAGCATTTCTTCATGGGCATTTTGTAGGCTTTCCAAGCAAAACATGTGTTGTCTGTTGTCTGTTATGACTTATTTTTTTTGCAAGTCTCTTCCTTAAACATCCACCCGCCCAGAGAAAAAAAAACAAGTTATATCAAACATCAAACAACTTCAACTCCAAAGAATTCCAGTTGCATGCAGGTCATTTGGATTCATTTGGTCCCCCAACAACTGCCAGGTTGACAGGTGCAAGGCGGTTCGGGAGGATCCTCACCTGGCTTCAGTTCGGTCGATTCACCATCTACGTATAGAACTCCATATCTTTTTAGGGATTATTTTGGGGGCTTCTCCCAAAAAACCTCTGTTGAAAGAATGTGAAGTCTGGCTTGCTATCAAATTAGCTCAGTGAAATAATACTGGCTTTCCTTGGACCTGGGGATGTAAGTATGGTATAGATCGGTATGTATAGTATGTTTGCAAAGTTTATGTACGGTTCGTTGGCTGTTCATGACTGTCTTGAAGCTGGTCTGTCTTTGGAAAAGGCATCAACAGCTGAGAATTACATCTCCGCATCTCCCATTTGCCCCCGCTGAGCACATCTGAGCACTTTTGCCGTCAAACATCGAGACGGGGTTTTTTCGTGCGCACAATGATCCCGCATCTGTGGCACTCAGAAATCTCTACAGAGCAGGCTGCGGCTACTGGGAACAAGTTCCCCAAAAAACTTCACATCAAACGCAGCTCGAAACGAGGCTTTCGATTCAACATTGGACATCTTCTAGCCCAAGACAGGAAGATCGAGCAATGAGTAAAGAAATTAAACAACTAAATAACTTGAGTACGGAATAACAACAGGTGAAAGAATGATCCATTATGTAAATCATCTGAGTCGTAATGCCGTGGCACAGTGGCATACCGCAAGCTAAAAATGAGCTATAGCCGTCTCATGTCACGCATTTCAACTGCTCGTTTGGCAACTTGAGATTCGACTGGTCAAGGCAGGCGCATTAAACAATGCGAAAGGACCACTTCCAAGCTGCCACATCCTTTTCCTGAGGGCTGAAACTTTCTCAAATTTCCCTTGAAACGGATGCATGATCACCACAACATATTATGGGCCCCCATACTGCCCATAGACTGCAGTTGAATAGCACTCGATTGTTGAAGATTTTGGAAACTCATTTGGAGGCACATCTTGAGTTTTGTTGTCGTGACAAACCCATGGGTGATCTGGTACTTATGATCAAAAGTCAATCAAATTGTAAAAAACATGTGGTGTCTACCAGCATTTTTTCTTAGCTAAGGACATCAGAACCATCCAGCAACAAGGAGCATTTTGGGACGAACTTTGCAGTAAAATTGTTCAATGATCTTCATCGGTTCGTCCAGCCACCCACCCATCCATCCATCGGTGCAAGCTGGTTGCGTCTTGTGAACTATTCAATATATGCTAAACTATGTACACACGTAATTCATCTGTATATTGTAGATCAAAAAATATATATGACCTTCTTGAATTACCAAACATAATGATTTCACAACATCAATTAAGTAAGATTGAAGTGCCATAAATTATAGTAATTCCAGAGTATCATATGGAAATCAACATGCCACGAGATGCCTTGACCAGGATCAAGCATCAATTTTGTCACAAGAGATGGATTCGATGCGATGTTGCCTCGCAAGGATCAACAAAAACCAGGCCCGAAGACCAAAGCTGCTATAGAAGTTTCTTAGATATCTATCAAGAAGCTTTTGAGGATTCAAAAGCACAGAATAGTAACAAAAACATGCTCAAATGCAAAAAACTATCGAATGTGTGTTGCTCAATTTCTACTAGACTTACACTACCAAACTACTTGCTTTGACTCTTTATACAAAGCAATACAAGCCCATGTATCCACTGTGAGATTGCTAGCGGTCGATATGCAACAATGACACCCCCAAACCTTCAGACCCCGAAAATATGGGTCGTCTTATCTGCCGAAAACAATGCCAAAGAATCCAAACAAATAATCCCAACATCATCAGAGTTGATTGGTGTATATATATATATATATAGTCTAATCTCCTAGGGGAAGGTGCGACCCGTAAAATCATGTCCGTTCCCCCCTCTCTTCCTTTGGATTTACAGGGTGGATATTAAAGAGTTGATCCACACTACTACACCTTCTTGCGTGGTTGACCATCTTCGCTGAAACAAGCATTTACTGTACTCTCTCCGAACTTTAGCCATTTCCACATTTGACTATGCCAGTCCTTTAGGGCAAGCAAGAACATGCTTGTTCCTCAATCATCACAAAGCAAAATTCATTTACATAATATGGTGACCATGTGGTATGTAGGGTTGCTCCAAGCAAATGTGCACATAATACCACATAAAACAATCCCACTTATTGTGATGGTCTGAAATGCTTCCAGAGTCCAGGAATTGAGGATTGACTGCCTACCAAGTTGCTTCAACATGGTAAACGCATTGGGACCTCCACGCTGTTGCACTTTGTCAGGTCGATGCTCTGGCAACTCCTAGCCGCTTAGCATCTTTTGGGTTTTGGTTCCGGCAACAGTCCCGGGAAACTTCCGGGAATCATTGCTACCAGGGCACGCAAATGAAATTGGGCAAACAAACTCGCCTCATGACAGGGCAAAGTGTCAAATTCAATCAACCCCTCTGTGGTTTTTGCTGAGCTGAATACTCATGATTAAACGGTTTAACACCAGTATCCTCAACTTGCAAATGCTGAAGTAAAATGATATAAAAGAATGCAGTACTTCATTCAGCACCCTCGTCAAAAACCTAACAGAAACCAGTATTCAATCGATATGTGTTGGTGCTTGGTGTTTCATTGCTCCCGGGGTGTACTAAAGTTTAAAAAAAATTAGGTGGTGCATATGGCACCGCAACCAACATAACCAACTGGAAGGAAGGCATGGACCAACTGACGCGCCAAGTGGCAACAACTCCAGGAAACGTCGCAAGTTCAATGGAAAGAAACGTCCTCGCAGCTCAGCTGTACCAGTGCCACCCGCATCGGTACACTTGACCACCTGGGGAAAAAATCCGAGGATTATGGTAAAATCAAAAGATGAGTAAACTAGTCATACCTAGAATTTCTTGAACTGTTTTGTTTGATTGCTAGATTTGTATGAAGTATGGAGTGATATCTAAGGGATCTGGAATTTCAGTAGCTAGAAATTTCCAAAGAGCTCAACAAAAACCAATCCTCAATCCATAGAATAGTTTCAATACCTATCAATACCTTAGACGATATATTATGAAATTATATCTACCAGCTGTGTCTGGGATTTTCTTGTTGACACTGTGGTAGATGTAGTTCTTGTTTCTTGTTTTACAAGGGAGACAACTTGCCATCACAACTACCTGGGAACTCGAGGTCTATCAAAAGACTCTCATGAAACACTTCAATGGAAAATTACACCATTTCTGGATGGTCTTACAAAGGATAGTTATTCTATGTTGAATCAACCCAGCATTCTGACCAGCAGCTAGTCTGAATTCTTGCTACGCCAGAATCATCTGAATTGTTGCTACAGTTTGGCTTGCAACCATTGCGTTGCTACTGTTGCATGTCTTTGTGTACAGGAAAACTATCCCCCTAACAAATTGCACATGTGCTCAACAAATAAAGAATTGTATGTTTATATAATTGTAATATGTGTACATTGTTATTGAAAATGCAAATTTATACGTATACATATAAGTGATATACAAATAAACGCATGTTATGTATATGTGTGTTCATGCAAAAAACCTAAATATGTACATATCTATGTGTATATATTTATCTATTTCTACTGTTCTTTGTGTCTGTGTCTGCAGACTTAAAGGCACCGTGCCAGTCTTCAAGCTGGCATTCACGAACGCTTGAGGCGACAGCAAACGTGGTAGTCGTGCCGGGGACGGCGGTGAAGAGATTCGCGACTGTTCCAGAAAGAACTGCCGAAGGACGTCCTGAAGCATGCAAATGCAGGAACACTTTCAAAGCGTCGACTGTTTTCAAATGGAGGAATCCGTGGTACTTTCCACCACCAGTAAAACACAAACTGAGATGAACAAAAAGCTGGTGTCAATTGTCAAAGGACCCGAAAACATTTTGTTTTTTTCCGAGTTGTTTTTTGGTGCATCACAGGCATAAGCAAAAACATGTGAGATTTGTTCAAATTGTGTAGAAAACCCTGTGTGACATGAAGCCAACAAAATTTGCCCTGAAAAAGAAAGTAAAGTGACATTATTTGCCTGCTTCCACCTGCTGTCACCCTTGCCTTGAAGACACTGCTTCCCAGCAGGAGGAAGGTCTATCAAGTGAGAAGATGTATCTACTCATGCTGTATCTTTTCTGCGGTGTTGTAGCAGTCACCCTGTTCACCGTTCCTTTCCATTTCCCAGTTTTTGTTGTTTCCCCCTCCCTCTACATTTCCATCACTATTTGCACAGGTATTCAAACAAATACAAAACAATCACAAACAATCAAGTATCCAGGAAAGAGAAACAACTACAGTACCCCCAGGGCTGACCCATCCATCCTATGCGCATCCATGCATGCTTTTGATCCCAACTCAGTTTTTTTCATATTTTTGCTTCATCAAGCGGGGCGTCAATCATCACATGAATACGCCAGGAGCCCTCAAACAACAGCGCTGACGTCTTTGGCATGTCCTTGGATTTCTGAAAAGTAACCAATGGTGAAGTTAGGGTGAAGAAATGGGGAATCACGTTGTTCCTACACTTTTCCGACCTGCTAACCAGCAACATCCAGAGACACGGGACGCCCAAAAAAAGTGAGTTGGATGTTCAGATTTCAGATATATTTTTCAGCATCCGCTTGGAACCAATCCTCTTGGATACATTTACATGCAGCAAGTGCACAACTTGGCATAAAACAAGGGGAAATCCGGCAAACGAATGGATGACTCCAACCAATACACGTACAGTACCAATGAAAATGTTCGAAGTCAGTTCTGAGATCACCGGGAGTAAACTTGGATCTGAATTGCCAAGTCTCATCCACCTCGCCTTAGGGACAGCTGTGCAAGGGCGAATGTGTTTCCTTCAAACCATCTTCAGGTAACAAGCAAAATAACGCAGAACGCGCCAATTTGCACAATTCTCTCACACAAAATCATGTGTTCTATATAATTCTCATCACCCTTTGGGGTGTCAAGAAAGAAAGGTTATCCAATGCACCAAGTGACGTAAACCAACAGAGGTGGCTCCTACTCCATCACGATGCAACTCTCTTAGTTCTTCCAAGGTTTCCTTCGTAAAGATAGTGCTTTCTGATGCGCCCCCATCGGCCACACCGGCGTGGGATGCAGTTGAAGCGGAAGGAAGTTGGAAATGTGCATGGTTTTCCTCAGTGATGAGATGCATAAGTGATGAGGATTGCAAATGATTCAAATGATGCATTCGTAATAGATCTGACAAATATATAAATCAAAATTTACTCAAACTAGTCGTCAAAGTCCAAGTGGCATGGAGCATGCTACGAATCTCCTTGGTGGATGGCCACATCACAGCGATGGGTTTCGAAGCAGTAGGTGTGTGCACCTCACCACTTGGGCTGGTCCAAGGGCCACTGCCTTCACCAAAGACGGTGACAGAAAAACGCTCCTGAGAGAGATGCAATTTGGCAATGGCATGAGAGACACCCTTTGGAGACACAGAAACCTTCACAAGAAAATTCAAGTCCAATATGGGATCGTGCAGGACCCCTAAAGCTTGCGATGCAATGGGATTGGGATCAACACACATTCTTACGCCTCCATATGCAAGACGTTGGCTTCAACGTCTTAGCTAGTCACGGCTAGCCTTTCTTGAAAAATCTTCATCACGCATGTCTTGCTCTTGCAACTGTTCGGCTGATCATTTTTCTTGAAACATTTTGAACCACTGTTGTCGTCATCATCATCATCATCACCATCATCATCATCTTCCTCTTCTTCTTCTCCTAACCTGTGCAACTTTTATTTTTCATCTAAGATTCTGATTCGATGTAGAAGGTGGATACAAGGCCTTGTCGCAGCAACACCCACAGGCTGCGATAGGCCTCGTCCCATTCACGCACCTTCTCCTGGGCCTCAAACTCAGCATCTCCCGCCTGTCAACTCAGAAATTTCTCTCGTCGTTATCGTTTTGATCTGTTTGTTGTTTTTAGTCATGGAACACTTCCAAGTGGTCCTAAATTTGATGGAATTCCTAGACTTCACTCAAAACCAATGTAAGTATATTTGTTTTACTAAGGTATCCATTTGCAATCATTTGTATCTGCAAATTGTTTGTATCTACAGTAAACGTGTACCTGCGGCTTCATCGATTTATCCATGGCGCGCCTGAGCCAAGGCAATAGTCTCTGCCTGTGCGTGGAAGGCATAGTTCCCCGTATGGAAGGTGGGGATTTGGAATGCTTAGCTAAGTATAGCAAAAAAAACATGCATGACAAAAATACTGCAAGAACTGGGCAATACATGGCAATAGATGGCAATACATAATTTACATAACATGTCAGGGTCCAAGTTACATCAAGACATGGTGTTCATTCAGTTTTCATTCAGATTTCACTCTATAAATGCCTGTGTGGATCAATGCTTGCGGACCAGTCCCCACATCTGTGCATGTAGCAACCAAACGATATGCTTCCATAGATGTTGTCGTGTTGATTTGCCCTGGGTAAGCTGGCAATAGGTGAAGCACAAACTGATAAGGAGATGAGTCATCTTTTGGAAAAAACAGGATGATCATGTGTTCATATCTGATTATATACATATGCGATACTCACCTGCACTCTTACACTAAATAAATCGTAGCTGCATCCTGCCCTTGTAAGGGCCCTGCAAGGAAGCATGGCTTTTGGTAGATGTATGCATCTGTGTACATCTTTTTTTTCCAAGGCAAGACCGGCTGTGACCCACGGTAATCTTGGCACAAGTTGCCCGCCCCACTTCCATTGGCTATACCTGGCCTGCTTCCCTGTTTTAGGCTTCACAGGCCCTTCCATCTCATACCACGAGAGATATTTGGCCTTGGTGGCAGGCGATAGTTGCCACAATTGAAAACACAAAGGAAAACGACACCACCCAAAACATCAAGGCGTCCATTCATGTACATTCAAATTCGAACCTATTGGGAGAATAGAAACAAGAAACAAACGTATGCAGTTGTGGCTACAGTAGCGGCAAAATACCCAAATGTCAAATCGAAACATAAAATCCTGGGAATAGATCAAAATAATCAAATAAAAAGGCCTTGCTTAGTTGCCATTGCTGCGGGAAACTCCTTCTACACGCTTTAACGTCGTGGCAAACATGAGTGTAGGAAATTGGGAACCTTTGAGTGAAGCTCATTGAATCATCCGCTATGCCCGCTCTCTTTTGTTCCAAATAACTTCCCCAGCTCCACAATCAATTGGTTTCATCCATTCTGGTAAAACAACCTAGATATTCACATATACCCTAAATCTTCTGCACTTCTCCCCGCATATCCCCATTGTCATTTGCTACTTACCTGATACCAAGGATCGACTTTTGCCAACCATGCCACCGCTCGTTGTGGCTCGGTCATCCTGAAAAACATATGAAGAACTTCCACCCGTTGCATCATGCGATGGAATGTTTGGGTGTTTTTTATGTTTAAATAACTTACGTGCATATCCCATCCCTAACAGTGTATATATATAACGATTCATGTATACATACCTTTACATGTAGAAAAAAAAATATATATACATATATGTAACTGTCATGAGGGTCAACAAGGCCGCACCGCACAGGTAGCATAAATTCTATGGACAAGATATACCTTGTATGGCTCAAACCTTTTGATCGTTGCGCCAAGCATCAAATGAGGTAAGCTCTGATGACCTGTCAGTTGACGAGGTAAAAAAACACATGAGTGAATTAAATGACTTGGAAAGAATTCACTCAAAATCTACTTAGCCCAATTGGACCCTTCCACACATCAAACAACACTTGTGTATCTCCAAAATTCAGCTGACACTCTAAGGGCAATATGTTGACTTGTATGCTCCTCAGAGCTTGGTCACATCAAGTGGATTGTTCTCCACGTTTAATGACTTTCAGCTAATGATACATCATGATACATCCACTCCATTTGGGGGCACACATAAACAGTCCACATTCTTCAAAGTATGGAATCAGAGCTGTAAGAATTAAGGATAGGAATCAACATCCTACCATGTCTGCATCTGAAAGAAGACAAAATCCTTAAGTCCTCTTGAAATCCAAGCATCAAATTTCCATCACTTGGGCATGGGCTTCTCCCTTCAGCTCTTCTCCCAAGCCACCTGATGGAAGAGTGATCGGTGGCATAATGGTGAAGGTCACAATGGGTGTTGGTGATGGAAGTGATCATGTTGGTGCTGACATTGAAATCCGTGGCCATGGTTGCTGTCCTGGTTCGTGCCCCCCCTACTGAACGGCCTGGTGGATATGGGACAATCTTAACAAGATCTGCCGAGGCATGGAAATGTTTTTGGCATCAAAACACAAAAGTCAACATGCCATGCCATATGCATTTGTATGTCTCAGATCCTTAGTATGCTCCAGAATGTTTATGCTGTTCCGGGAGTTTTCTAAATCTGTCTGATCTCAGGGTCAAAGCTCCCCTGCCTGTACCTGGTAAGCGCAAAGCCGCTGGAAGTCGTCGCAACCAGCTAAGAGAGGACCCTCCAGCTGCGCTGGTTGATAGGCGCATGCTGCGGTGAATGGTCATATCCTGTCAAAAATGCGCCAAGAAAACACGAGTCCCAAACCATGTTTCTTGTGCATGTGCTTGTAGCTTGCGCCTACGACACAAATAGATGGGTGTTGTTGGTTGTGTATGTATACAGTCAGCTTTTGGCTGTGTAAAACCTTAAATGCAAATGGAAGGTATATCTGTATATCTTCAATTCCAGCAACCTGGTGTGTCAGAGGCAACATTGATAATCAGGTTGTGGAAACTTGCCCTGTATCCTTCCGCCCCACGAACACCTCAGTGATTTGCTCTGGAGTATGCAGCTGTGGAAGATGAATCTGGCGAGAAATGCGCATCTTCTGCAGAGCTTCCTGCGTTTGCGAAATGGCTGTAGATGGACTTTTGTCCACAGCTACAGTATTGCAGGAAAAAAAAGAGAAACAACAGGGACACAAAAACATTCCAAGCAGCTCTTCAACCTATTTACTTTCAATACATCACACATTTTACCAAACTTTTCCACTTTTCAGGTACTCAATATGTTCGCAACGCACAAAACGCACAAATTTGTCATGATTTTTTTCCGTTCCCAACTCGTGGAGGTGAGGGGTGAACAAAATCACCATCCCACCAGCTCCTGTGCCTTTAACCTTGGAAATGACAGTGAAACATTGGGATAGCTAAGTCCAAAAAATACTAGATGGATACTTACCCATTTCCTTTCAAAATGCTGCATCCAGTAGATGGATAATTACTTAAACAATATACATTTCCTGTAGTAAAATCAAATGGGAAACAGGAAATTGCAAACATAAATGTATATATAAATATGAATATATATATACAGTATACATATATATATATATATATGTGTGTAAAGCTTATCATTGTAAACAGGTGAAAGCCGCAAGAAGCTGTGTGTTTGGACGCGTTCATCGAAAGAACAAAGGACATGTACAACACATGTTTGACATTCCATAGTAAATCGGTTGGCTCCCTGTGCAGGAAGTTTTCTGAACAAACCAGAATCTAAATTTTAAAACTCTGCCCTCAGGCTAAGTTTTCTGGGCACTCCTTCCCAAGGGACCGGCAAAGGAAAGGTTAACATCCCCACCCATAGATTTGTTTGCATAGCTCTAATCATGTGTGAAGCTCCAGGACCGTGCACATCCACAACAACATCCATCAACAACATTTGCTGCATATCATTAACGATGCGTAAAATCCATGGCATCAATTAAACTGTCTTCTCTTGGCAACAATGAAAGTTGTTCATTTTTGTGGCCGACACATTGTCCGCAGTTTGGACCCACTGTAGAGTTTATTGCCAAACCATCTCAAAAACTTTTGGCAATTACCCTCCGAAATGGGTCTTGCCCACCCATGCACATGCCCACATGCCCTATGCAAATACTTGATACATACATGGCATACCAAACATCACTTAATCATCCCCACATTCCCTACAACTTGAAGGACATTCTGGACACTGCCTCAAGCATACCCGATATCCACATCAAGGCCATGTTAAAGCAAAGAGCTTGTCATGTTGAAGCTTGTCATCAAAGAGCTTGTCGTGCTTAAGCTTGTCAAGCTGAAGCTTGTCAGACTCGTTGGGAAGAACCAAGTCCTTAACCATGTTCAGCCATCGGTTAATGGCAAAACACACCATGAAAACTAAAAAACATCTTGAACCTCTTAACTGTCACAAAGGGGTCAACAAGCACTAAAATGGTTCGCCTCATGCCTCATCAATCCCTATCATTTCTATAATTAATCCCTTAAAAGCCTGAAACATAACTGGCTTCGTTGCTTGATTCATGTTGACTGACCATTTGCAATTCAGCATCTTGTGCATCTGCATCGCTTCTTAATGGCGGGCTGGAAAACATCGCCAGCGATGCTGGCTCCAACGCGGATCCATCGGGTTGCGTTGGATCTAAATCCGTCACCGTTGGTGGTGCTGGATCTGACTTGGCGCTCCTTGATGCAGTCTTCGAAGGCTGGATTTAGACAGAATGCAGCATGCCCATAGGAACACATGATGATACATGACATAGGGCTACGTCATGCTACATACAGGATTTTTTGGCGTGAACAATCCAGGAAAAACTTAGGTCTCCTGCAAAGAGTTAACTTTTGGTGGGTTACTTGTAAGTCTAATTCTAAACCTATGTAAATCCAAAAAGACTACCTTGGACTTGCTATGATGATGTAGTCAAACTTCCCCACTGCTCTTTCGGCACAATCAGGCACCAAAAGCAGGCAATCTCTTTGAATTGAAGCCCACAGTCAAATGCCTTTCAGTCGGAAACTTGATAAACCACCCCAATCTCATTGTGCAAAGTACCCTTAAACAAACTCATGGCACACACAATGCAAACACTCCGTAATGAATTCTATGTTTACATAATAATATATTCTGTATATGTAGTGTATGCCAAGGTAGGGCATCATAGGCGTTTTTCTAGCAAGAGACATATACAATTTCTCACCTGTGAACGAGTCTAGCCAAGGTGCTGAATCCGAGCCCGCAAGGAGGTGGCCGTTTTGCGCACTTTCGCCGCCGGTGCCAGAAATGCGTCCATGGCAAATACTGCAAGATAGGGCTGGTAATCCTGAGTTTTTATGCGACTCCTGAACCTATAACCTGCTCCTATTTTTGATGATGCTCCTCCTGCCTCAGTGGTGATGATGATGAGGATGTTGGTGATGATGGTGCATTTGTTGTTGTTGTTGTTGTTGTTGTTGCTAATGTTGTCGTTTCCACCGCTAGATTATAAACATGTGCAAATGGGGTAGGTATGGCTTGCGGATGTGGCACTTCTTCTCCCGTTTCCGGTGCCATTTCTGGTCCCACGACTTCAGCGATGTCAGCTTGGGCCCAAGCAACACGAGCATTTGGTGTTGCTGAAGCCTCCCCTTAGCTGCTTAGCTTAGGAACACCAAACACAACAGGGTGCATCAAGAAGTACGTTGTTTGCAAAAAAACAATACCTTGAAAACACATGAAAACGCAGCAATATACAGCAACCGTATCATATAATAAGTAAGCAGTTATTGAGTCCCAGAAAGATTCCATCGTGATTGTCCCCTTACGTCTGACGTCCAAAACGCACCTCGTTCGTCGCAAGGGGAAGTGGGGATGCCACTCGTCACTGGGCGTCAACTAAATGGATAGAGTGAGATGCAAGGAAGTATGCAAAGAGACAAATGACTTTATGCAATATGTATATATATATATATATCTATATATACGTACTGTAAGTACATTTATGCATGTGACATACATGTAAAATGTAAATATATATTATAAATATTTTAGAAATATATATATATATATCAACCTGCTTACAAATGCCGGAATGTTTACAGGGATACCTAAATATCCATTACATACACATTTTGGTGAAAAAAATCATGGCTTGATAAGGTAGAACTAGGAAGAACCATGTCCAATGTCCAATTGCCATCTTCCCATAGAAGCCAATGAGCCCCGAATGAATCTTCCCACTAGTTTCAAAACAACTTCCCATAGTGACCATAGTGCTTCAATAATCTTCTCAATGTTATATATATAATATCTAAATAGATCTTCAATCATCAATCAAATCGAAGTTTCTTTGTTTTTCACCAGAGGTTTCAGCAACAAACAACGGAGTTTTTCGGCCAGGCACCTGCACCGTTTGTTGCCCTGCCATTGACCTGTCCTGGCGGTTGGAAGTCCAAACATAGCTAGTTTCTAATTACATTCATGGCAAAAAAAAGGAACACGGTTCATGTGCGTCTTTCTAATCAGGTCACATTCCGACAATAGGCTGCGAATGGCAGTCAAAGCATGTTTTATTTTGTAGTTTTTGTTGTGGCAAAAAGAGTTTGTTCCCGGACAGACTGCGATACGATCTGCTAACAAACCGACTGCCACTCCAAATTTCAAGAACGTGTAACATAAACAGCATGGGCTTTTGTTGGCCAAAGGCAAGAAGCTGGGAAAGTTGGGAATAACAATCATGACATTCAGACTTGTTGCTTGGTTATATCATAGGTATCCCTGCTGTAGTAAGAGTGGAAAGTACCAGGTGCACATGATTAAACACACAATCTCCCAATGTCACAGAAACAGAAAAACATGATAACAACTTAACAACATTGCAAATACTTGAATAATTCACCATCTTTTTCTGACATGTATTGGAATGTCATCAGGTTATCTTGGGGTCTAAATATCCCGAAAGTATTGCTACACATACGATCATGTTGAACCATCCCATGGCCACACCCAGTGGCAATATCAATGCCACCTGGTACCAGAACAATGCGTTGAGAAAAACCATAACCACCTGGGCCGACAGGAAGGTTCGGTTAGGTTCTAGTGGAATTTGGGGGCAATATGGCAATTGTATGGTAAAGGGTGGGTAGTTCCCAAATCACCAACTTGCAAACCATGGTTTTCCACACAGTCCTGCGCCGGT
The DNA here is from genome assembly GCA_000507305.1 of Breviolum minutum Mf 1.05b.01. Lineage (NCBI taxonomy): Eukaryota > Dinophyceae > Suessiales > Symbiodiniaceae > Breviolum > Breviolum minutum. The sequence goes on from DF241043.1 coordinate 46,508, forward strand.
TGGTTTGGTTCAGATTGGTGGTTGACCATGCTCAGCATAGACAAAGCTAGACTGTCCTGTAATATATAGAGGTTTTCTATAGTAGTAAGTGACTAACTATGACCACCAATCAACCATTCGGTGACACTTGTTATTATATAATGTTTGATGGTAAGGATGGGACTTAGAGTAAACATCATGCGATAGGATGCAGTAGGAAAAACTGAGACCATGAAATGAATGCCGGTTCCAAAGCACACCCACTCACTTGCTGATTGCGTTTCGTGATTTCCTACCTGTCATCTGACAACACATGTTCCCATGTGCAAACTAATGAGTCAAATATCTGAATCCAGCAAGCGAGTAGGGTTACCTAAGAACCTGAAACATAGCCTTAAAGAAACCCAGGAGTTACAATCAAGTCCTGCACACACATTTCTGTGACTCTTTCCTAACAATGACATCCCTGGATATCCCCCTAATATATGTATAATATTAACATTGGAGGAAACACAAGCTGATCAGGTAAAAACAAAGAGCTTACTCAGTTTTGTTCTTCCCCTCCCCAACGCTCCCAAGGCAAACGTTGCTGAGCCCCCGTGCCAGGGAAACATATGCACAGCGTTGCACCACAATTGTAGCATGGCAAGTCTGTGTCCGACAACTTAGCATCCAACCAACCGCCAAAGCAGTGTGAAGTACAAGGTGTTGAATAGAGTGTTGGATTCAGGTGTATCAGTTGAAGAATTTTAGTTGAACAGCTATTGATATTTATTCAATTAAACAGTGATGAGCCTAGGGTTCTTCACTGCACGCCACGAAGAACATCAATGAAAAACCTACTGTAAATCCAACTCAAACCAAACCACCAATAGGGATGTTGCCTTGGAGACCACGAATTGTGGTTGAACTGCATGCAACTCATGCCAGCCAGGACTCCATCTGCATAATTTAGACTCCTACATCTCTGAAACAACATGAATTTCAACATCTTGTGCCAATGGCTGGATTTCTGACTATCTTCACTATCTTGACTATGGGGCTTCCAGGAGCATCGACATCCAGGTGCTACCACATGCTTGCGACTGTGGATGAAACAATATTTCACCAACCTCTAGCTCTACGGAAGAAGGGACCATGCAATACACAAATTTGGACACCTGCCTCCCACCTGAACTTTCCAGCAACACAATCTTCACTGTAATCTTGTCTTATAGCTAATTGGAAATTTATCGCTATCTATCTCTATCTCTACGTGTAATTCATCGCGCTTCCTCCGAAAAACAGCCAGGTGGTCGTGGAATTCAGCTAAGCCCGCGACTCCCATTTGCATCGGCGAGTCATTTTCGGACCGCTTCGGTGGTCTTAGATTCGCCATCGAGCTCCGGGGCGGAAAGGGTGGCCTTCGGGATGTGGAAATGCCGGGACATCAAAGGGACAACGGCTAGATCCCCACACGAAAAAGCAACAATGAGGAATCATTTGTAGTGTATTACTATAGGTGATGGATATGATTGTGTATATATGTATTTATATATTTATATTCATCTATTCACTAGACTATGGATGATTCTAGTTTTGAGGTTTCATGATGCCTGCATATATAATTAGATATATGGCCCTATATACCATCCATAAAACGAACATAGTATATCATAGTATGTATGTGAAACAAAAGGTCGCTTAAAGATTCCTTTCCTTTTGGGATGGAATATTGCATGTTGTTGGATGTTGCAAGGTGCTATCTTAGTTGAAAGAACTTTGTTTGACCATTTGCAATTAAAATAAAGTGACCAATCGGCCTTCTGCCTTATCAAACCCACAAGAAGCAACATATTGAAATTACATGAAATTACCAGAAACATCTTTGGGTTGCATTATAAGGTAGTCCAAAAAACAGGCCCAGCATCAAAAGAAAGTCCGGTGAATTTTTATATCATATAATTGTTTCATGCGCTAGATTTAAATCATTTCAAAACAAAAAACACAACTAATCACCACCGCAACCCAAACAACCTGTGACACTCTCCACTTCCCCTGGACCCTGCTAGCCTCCTTGCTACAGCTGAGACTGGAGGCGCAGTGCCCAAAACCATCGTTGAAGGTGGCGGTGTCGGCTGGCGGTCGGAAGTCAGCTTAATGTCAGCTTAATAGAACATATTCATGTGACCACCTGGGATTTCTTATCTTGGGATCCTGAGGCAGTCGGAGTTGCGATCTGAAATGTTAAGCATCTCAAATACCAATCTGCAAAAAAAAACTGCAAGGCCTCACCGAAACAAAATTGCTGCTGTCAAAAGAAACCCATCACAGGCTGCTTCACCTCTTGGATGCGATCGGCCAATTGGATCGCCATTCCCCCTGGCGATCAGGAGGCACCAGCAACTGAAGGTTAAAATTCTTAGGCACTAAAAGAAATTTATACGGATTTCTGGAAATATCATGGAGCAACAAAGGGAGGCTGTAAAACTCTTCCTGGTTTGGTAGCTTTGAGCTGGGAGGCTCTGCTAGACTCTCGTAAGTAGATCAGAGTCAAGACAGGGTCCCATTACTTGCGCCATGAAATCGCGCCAGTGGCAAAGAAAAATAAGACCATCATATGAAAAAAAACCGTCCAAAAACACCATATTTACTTACTGTCAGTATGTATGTATAGAAGATATACAAACATACATCTTTGTGTGTATATATATATATATAAATATATTCACGTATATATATACATATATTTACAGAAATCATATACACATATTTCCAGTGATATCTACCGTCCATTACCGTCCAATGTTCCGCATCCAGTTTGGAAGCCCTTTCTGATCGTTGCCTCCAGGTGGCAGCCTGGAAGGTGCAGCAGGCACTTGCCCCCTGACGTGAGTCATGATGAGTCGAGTTTTCTAACTGAGCCAGGTCTTGCACATTGAAAATATTTAAATAATTCATCACTAATCTACAACTATAGTATATGAATACAAGCATACTATCATGAGCATATGTTGACCAGGGAAATGTACAGTTGCATTGTGCATCAACAAAACTGTGAAGATAAACAAAAGTATAGAAAATAGAAACAAGCATTGAAACCCCGGGATGCTGCTGCTGAAAAAAAACACCTCCCAAGTCAGGACATTTGAATAAGCATAACATGTACTTACATGTACAATCAGCATGTGGATGTTGGCATCTTGGCTTGTTGTGTTCTAACTTCACCTGTTCGCTCTCTGTATAACTTTCCCACCGCTGGCCTATCTAGAGGTGGTCCCCCCGGTGGCGGAGGTGGCACCGTCTTCTGGCAGGGATTTTTTGGTTGCAAGACGATCAGATCATCCATGAAATTTCACAAGGCCGTGCAATCTGCATACTTCATACATACACTGCAGATTTTGCAGAGCAACGGCAGTAATTACCCCCAGCAAATGGAAACCCTTTGACATCTTTGACTGAGGGGAGCCAGCTGGAAAATCAGTCCCGGTGCATCATAATCATAATATCTACCTGTTCGAGTATCTATTCCAATCCAAAGCCATCGTTTAAAGATGCATATTCCAATCCAAAGCTGGTCAGTTTCAATCGCGTGGCAAATATCATGAAGCCCAGTTAGTTGCATCTTAAGTATGTTACAACATAGAAAAAACATACAGTATGAGAGTAGTAACAAGCAAATGTGCTCGTTTTGTCCTCGATATCTTGGATGCGTTTGCTGCCGTGCACTGGTATCGCTTCAAGCAACACAATGTCTCCGCACTATGCCTGCTCTGGAACACAAATGTGACAATATTCGCCTTAGCAAGTAGCTTGCAGTTTTTGCAAACAGGGAAGTGCCGAAAACCGATGATCATGTGATTGCAGAAGGGTCCAGAGTACTCTCGTAGAAGTGTATGTTTGTCTAAACTCAAAACCCAGAATTCATATTCTACAGCTACATAGGTTTAGGTACAATTAAGCTTCATAGATACAACCGAAACATCATCATGTATCACTCACTACTTACTACGTTCATTCACAACAAACATGCACAACAAATAAAACCATATACAACCCCCATACACATCAACATAATCATACTCATGCACGGCACATGTGAGCGTGCGTGCAAGTCTGCAACCCCACGGCAAGGTACATCCCCTCATTGCGGAAGTCTGATAGACCCGCCCTACCGGGTGGCGGACATGACTTTTTGTTGACCCGAATGTAGCAACTTTTGCACTGGTAGGTTGTACTGCATACAAATGATTACAAATGTAGCCCATATGGCAACAAATACTACAGTTACAGTATGTGTTTATGTGTCTTGTCTCTGCACCATGCTTGGTTCTGCCCAGCTACACTCTTCACCCTCTGGGCATCCTTGAGAAGTCCATAAGAACAAGCAGGGCCTGTCGTATCTGTCGTGCTGGGCACATCGCTGAAGGGATCTGGGGGTAACTGCAACAACCCGGCCTGCAGCGCTGCTTTGGCATACCATGCATCTCTGAGCCCTTGGACCAGCGCGGCCTGGCATGGAAGGTCCCAGGGTATCACCTGTCTGGGCTCCTCAATTGGCTGAGCTTCAATCATCTGGGCTCCATGAACTGTTCAATGAACTTCAACACTCCTTGGGATTCGCTTCCTAAACTGTTTTACCTCCGGGATATCTTTTAGATCCTTTTTTGGGGGTGATATGGGGCGATGTCACATGATTTCACAACATAAATCCCCAAGAATCATCTCCCATTTAATATTTCAATCCGGTGTTTTTTTCACAAAGGGAACCTTTGCTAAAAATTGCATCCCCACGACGCACCCTTCACCGACCTTCCTCCAAACCCATCAACTTCCATCGTTGCACCTAGAATCCAGATCAGCTGCGGACCTGGGATTTGGGCAATAGGTAGTCTCGTCTGATCAAATGAGCGATAGACTGTAAAGGTCACTTAGGCTGAATATATAGTCTGAGCAAAGAATCGAAATAAGAATGGAAATTGTATGATTACTAATATGCATATATGTACATATATATATATATCAAATATAAATGTATGTATTTACCGCGGTGCATTGTGTATATAGATATATGATATATTGTTACAATTACATATGGGAATGTGTGTGTTTTATGTCACCGCAAGCAAATCGATTCACGTGATCTAAGACTCCTGCAAGCTAAAAGAAACAGCGGGCGAGCAAATGCGTTCCATTCCCAATGCAAACTCTGAACAGGATGGAATGAGCGGGATGATCAAACTAATATCACTGCAAGTTGTCATCCCACTCAAAATCTTAAAAACCCACTGGCCACATCTAGCCACTACTATTGATGAGTTAACAAAAATCCAGCACCACTTGATAGGCAGTTCATCCCTTTATTTGCAGGGAAAACACATCCCAGGTGGTTGTTTGGGATATCTTCCATCAACAGTATCAATGACAAACATAAAATGTTCCAAGATGCTCTGCTTCTCTTGGTGGCTCCTCCCAGGTCTCTGATATCCTGGGTCCACACAGATGAAGCATTACCATTGCATACAACTTGTAGGAGCCAGGTATGACATGTAAACATTTCAGACATATGTGATCTATATATATATATATCGTTCAAACATGGTTTAGAATATTTATATAGAAATTCAAATATGATAAATCATATGAAACAAATCAAGAGTACCCAGCCTTGGAACAGAATGGAACCTCTTGTATTTTACAATATGCTATATGCATTTCAAATCTGTCATCAAATATCATCAACTGTTATCCTTTCTGTATGTGCCCAAACAAACAGTTCTTTCCACCCTTCTTGGGCATACAAACTGGTCCGCTAGACAACATTTGCACAGTAATTTTGATGTGTGTTTGCATTGATCGTTCCAGATCCAAGGCCATAGAATTCAGCTGGTACCTCAGGTCCATTCAATTAGCACCAAGGACCGGAACTGATGGGAATTCTGGTGGAACACCATGGTCCAGGTTCAACGTGGAAAACAACAGGGATGTCAAATGATATCAAGCATATCCAACAAATGGTGCAATGTCTCACATGCGCCAAAAAATAAAAGTACATTTGTAGAAACCGTTGAGTCATTTTGTTTTTTCATTTTCCCTTTCGCCATGCGAAACGCCTGATATCATTCCCCAGTGATTTCAATGATTTCCCGGATTGTCGTCCTGCGTCTTTCGCCTTTGCCGTCCTTTCCTTCCTTTCCTTCTTTTCCTTTTCCTTTGCCTTGCCTTTTCTTATTAACCTCAAATGGCAGCAAGACTGGGCTTGATGTCTGTTCAGCTTTCATTCCAGGTCTGGTCACTTACACCCATGATGCAAGCCTAGAATACAAAATATACTGACAAATAGCATCTGTTTTACTCATTCATATAGATCCAACAAATTGATACTAGCGGCTGAACGTTGTCGTGTCACACAATGTGAGCGTTGTGAGGTGTACAGTACAATATTTCCTATGTGTAATTGCACTTAGTATTCAGACCCACCAAATAAATCAATGCATAGGGTCAAAAAAAGGCCAACTACAAGTAGTTGATGTATTGCTGTCTGCATAGATTCATGGATCCGGAAGAAGAATGATTGCAGCCATATTGGCCCTACGCTCCCTGTCTTGCAAAGAATCAGCCTCTTATCACCAACCAACATCTTGAAGAAACTACATGTCCGCAAAGAAATTCTAATGATAAATAAAGTATATTGGCATGTGAAATGAAAATACATGAAATAAAAACAGATGCTTGAAAAGGCTGAAAGTCAAATACAAACAAGGACTCATATCGCTTTGACATCTTTTCACGGAAACGTTCGACCATTTTCCCACACCGGCTCTTCTCTGCCAGCAATCGTTTGCCTACAATATTGGCGGATGTATGGTTCAAATACCTCTCTCCAACCCCCAAACAAAATCCAGCATAAGTTGGTCCAAACTCAGAAAATAAAATCCCAATTTCAGGGACAGCGGTGGCATAGAATCACAGCTGTCGCTTCGGCTTGGAATCCCAACAGCAGAAGCTGGACATAGATGGCAGTGAGAGCATTCCTGACTTGACATAACAAGGAAACAACTTGATACGAATCAACCAACAAAGGAAAATAGTGCAAAAACAAAAAATAACAATACAAAACAGTCCTTTAGAAGTGGAGGCATCATAGAATTTATACGATTTATACATCCACTTACAAAACTATATAGATAAAATTATACAGTATAAAAAGGTCCCAAAGCTTCGATTCAAAACAATCTGCCTGAAATAACTTGACCGGGTCTGTAGAGTTTTGGAAGCAACACTAAGTCCCTACCTCGATATGACAGTTCAAACTATCGAGATGTCAAACATCATCAAACAGTGTGCAAACAGTTGGTAGAGACCTCCAGCAAAAGGTCTGAGATAAAAAAACGCCACAGCACCCCACATTCACAGTTTTTTTTCCTCGGTGTCTGCACCACCCACAAAAAAAAACATCTGACATTCGTGCGCGGGCTTTGGGTAATGCAGTCTTTCACACGTTCTGGCAACTGCATGACCATACGAACTACACAAAATCAACATCCACCACCACCACCACCACCACCACAACAACCACAACAACAAAAACCTGCAAGTCATTGATGTGAGCTTACTCAGGATCAGCCCAGGACGCAACTTTCACGGCGAGACACGTAAGAATTTCGGCACCCGCCAGGCTTGTGGAACCACAGGCACGGTCGGCAGGTCCCATGGGCATGCTCTGCAGAGCCTGGCTTAGTGTCAAGGTCGGATGGTTAAACTTGAATACAACATGGAGGGAGCTGTGTCAACATATTGGAGGTCAAAATTCTGTATAAGTAGTTTTATGGGGTATGCAAATGCAAACTGCATATGTCTGCATGTAACATATCATGTGACTTTAAATGCAAACACATAACTATGCATGTTGTGGTATTCGATGAACATATCTAATACCCTTGCAAACCAAACATGCGCATTGGGGATCAAAACGCTCACAAACACACACTAGAAGCATGTCTTGCCAAGGCAGGGAGCCTACGAATCGATACGAACTGGGATTCTAGAACCATGAGGAACCGAACCGGAAAGGAACCGTTTAGAAATCGACCCACATAGGAACTGAATCGGTCACTGGGTACGAAACGAACCTGCAGAGTTTTTTGCCCCTGGCGGTCTTGCTTTTGAGCCTGTGTACAGGTCCCCTACAGGCTGAACCCTTAAGATCTCAAAGCCTTTGCTTTTAAAAGATCAGTCTACACGCTCGGTTTGTGGGCCCCTGCTGCGCTTTCGCACAGTGCCACTTTCGCANACTGCCAAGGGTTTTGATAGTGAAACCAAATTACCAGGCTATACTGACTGATAGGTGTACATATCCTGAGTAGAGTCTGCGTGCATCCTTTTCTACACTTGACGTTGTAGATTCAGATTGGGAGCTCCAAGGGCCTTCACAAGCAAAAAGGAAACATGTCGTGCTCAACACTGGACATTCCACCTTTATATAAACTTTCAGAGATCCTAAACGAGCAAACACTCTAAACTCTAAAGAGCACAAAACATGGTAAAACATCAAGCCGATTGTCCCGTTTTGCTATAACATCTGTGGGCATGTAACATCTGTGGTCATGTCTTGATGGAAAATCATTTGGGCATGCCAAACTTTGGATTTTAACACACAATAGTGATGTCCACCTAAGAGACTTCCACATCTTCAGCGACATCTCTGGCTGTCAGATCCCTGTCCCAAGAGATCTCCAAAACTCACAGGCCCTGTGCGGGCTAAATGGCAGCCTATCGATGGCAAGGGCGAGTCATTTCTTGCAGCACCTGGCCATAGAAAACTCCAGGTCCACGGAGGATGATACACATCCCACACAGCAAAATCCCAGTGGAACCTGAAAATCGTATAAAATTGTCGGATATACTGCATGAAAACTGCTCTTCACAGAGTTCATTTACTTTACAGGTTTGAGACTTAGAATGGTGAAACACCAAAGGAAAAATGGTAGAAAGGGAATTGATGATGAAGGAATCTTTGATCCTAATTCAGAAGGTAAGTCTGATATGACAGTCGCCCAGGAAGTAGAGCAGTAATGAGACTTCAGCAATTATTCGTGTTCATTAGCCATAATCACATATAGCAACATGAAGCACTCCTTATCATCCTGCACTCAAAAAAGCCCTTTGCCTTCGTAGGTTCCATTTTGATCCCAGCCTCATGCACCACAAACACTCCCATGTATTGGGTGACTTTCCTCATAGGTCAGAAATCAAACATTACCAACTAAGAATCAAACATGGTGTTGCATTCGACCATGGGACAGGATCATTCTCGAGGGTCCATCTAAAGGAAGGATCAAAACACAATGCCATTTAAATTCTGCTGATTCAAAAACAGTTGGAGCAAACCGTGATCAACGTCTTATCAACAAGTAACAAGTATCAATACCACAGACTCAAACTGGGAGAAGGCTTAAGTTGGACTGTAAAGCTTCCAGATGGCGTGCACACATTGATGCATCACATAACTCATATGCAAATACAAACATCATTTAAAAAAAAACATATAGATGTAACTTTCAAATAATCACCTATTCACACCCTTCAACCAAGCTTAAAGCATCTTCAAGGTTTTCCCACCTTTACTGTGCCCATCGCCACCTCTTGGGCCTAACCGGTCACGGAAGCCAGGTTCCTGGATGCGAAGTGTTTTTTCCACCAGTTTAGAGGTTAGTAGTTGATCCCATAGGCTGATAAATATAGATTTATACATCCCAAGTTTGATTTGTTGGTGTGCTATATTGGTTGCGCCAAAATCGGATCTTCAGAAGTATCAGCATGATGTAGTTGCAAGTAGGGATGTTAATAATGTTAATATGAGTCATACATGTCGGATCAAATAGGCACCTGGAGAGGAAGCCTCTTCCAAATGACTGCCCTTGAGCTTCAGCTATTTAGGGCTCAGAAGCCTGAAATAGCTCGTTGGAAGTATGGTCACCACTAGAAAACTAACACGTTTTAAAGATGTCACTGCCAAAGCCAAGCGTATGTACACTCTCAGCTTTGGCCATTTTCTGATTGCCATGCATGGAATTCCACGGAAGAACGTGACAACAACTTTTCCTGTTGGCCTCTCCCTAAAAAACACTCAGAGATTTTCCCCTCCCCAAATGCACCTCAGAAGGCATCAGTCAACTCCATCGGATGACTGGCAAAAACAGTTGGAGAGCTGTGATCAGTAACCAGAGTTTACCATTTCCCACTGGATTCAACAATTAAGACATTTCATACATTTCACATGTTTATTGGCAAACAAACATTTGTGGCGACTGACATCCAACAACTGCCACTGTTGATAGCTCAAAACTTGCACCAACTTGATGGATACTGCTTGAACTCAATTATTTACAAGGTTTCATACATACCAGGTGCAGGATTTCAGTCATCAACAGTAGGTCAGCGGGTCAGCAACCAGCAATTGCCTCCTATAGCAGGCCGCAGGAGTCGACTGTTCACACAGCGACCGCAGGAGTCGATCGCAGCACGTTCAGTACAATTATCTGCTAAATTTTAAAAATGCGATGTACATGCACAAATGAGTGTGAATGGAGTTGAATTGTTAGAAAATTGAAAAAGAATAATCACAATTTCACCTTTGAGCTGCCAATGGCATCGTCAAAGATTCAACCCCATCTGCAACTGTAGGTAGAGGGTAGGCCTTTGGAAAGACTGGAATCAGCAGATCGGCGCATGCTGACAGGAATCAAGGAGTAGCTTGAAAACGTATGAAACAAACAAAACATCTGCCACAAATAGTACCTGATGTATATCTGCATCCAGGAAAGGACAATTTACATGTCGTACGTGTATGTCTTAAGATAGCGACATTACTACCATGCATGAATGAACATAACAAACAGAACATCTGGTCCAGTTGTTGAACCATCACCACCGACAAGACAAATACAGTTAATCGCTTGCACCTCACATCAGGTCGTCAGGTGACAACACAATAATTCACCACCCATCAAATTATCAAAGATTATCTTCAAGCCATTAGCACGTCTTCGAAGCTTTTCTACACATCCTGGAAAGTGATGTGGGAAAGGAAACCCCAAAATTTCAAAAAGAGGCTGGGTCATAGGTCATATCCATGTCCATTTCGTATAATTTCCTGCGATGGTCAAGGACTCCTTATATAAGTATCGAATAGTTCGAGGTGATCAACTGCTGAGAATTGTTGAGACCCATGACGCAAGATTTGTTCAATTTGTTACACCAAACTCCCACACATCGAGCGTAGCCACCCCCTTTCATCCTCCGTTCGGTGCCGCTGGTCTATTTCGCGAGAATCAAGCAGTTGGGCCGTGCTGTGAGCAGCCGAAGATTTCTTCATCTACCACCGTGACACCAGTTGTGTACATCAGTCACTTTTATGCGGCAGGTGAATGGGTGAACACACGAATCGTTGCCTACAAAATGAGGCTAATGCAACACAGGTAGGTCAGACCAAGACGCATTAATACAATAATATACACATCCTCCAACTATCAGTTGGAGCAATCGCTATGCATGTTTGTACAAAATACATGTTTAACATCATTTCATTGCATAGACTCTATCAATCATATATAAATCAGTATATTTTTGCTGCCCCTATGGTCATCTCGCAAACCACAACGGTTTGTGAGCAAATTTGCAGCAAGACCTCATTCCTTCACTGCTTCCGGCTTCTCAGTTTTCGATGTTTGCCTCAACTGCTCCCCTGTTTGAGAAACCCATGAGGCTTCCTGGATGGCGAATGAGATCCAATTATAAAAACCATTATCTTCCCGCTATGTCCAAAACTATAGATGCCACTTTATGGTGTGGCTACTGAAATCAAGTTGCCAAGTTGATCCTGATACTGACGCCACAAACAAAAACAACAACAACTCATCAAAATAAGTTGCCAAACAAGAAGAGAAGGAGGTTGCTATGACGTGAAAATGGCCCATCTACATATCTACCTGCATCTATATATCAGTACACAACTATAGCGTAAGAAATGCACTTTTTTAATGAATGAAGCTTTTGGATAGGCTACGAGCAAAAATACATGAACATACCTGTGAATCACATCGCCACCAAGTTTTTTCGATGCTTTACATGCTGTGACCAAAACATAAACCCTGGGACCCTGGGGCTCACTTTCTTATCAACCTTCATCGGGGAAACCATTCTAGCAGCCACAACCTAGTGGACTTTGCAAACAAACAACTCACCTCATCTCACTATTACACCTAATTTTTGTTTGAAGGTTTCAGTTCCATTCATTTCCTGTAAATGGTGTGGGTTTGGGATTGTTGGCCATGAGATTCTCCACAACTTCGCCACCGAACAGCTGGGATCCTCAACTTCTCAGCCTTCAACTTCGCAAGCTCTTCTCCGGCCTTCTCATATGCTGCCAGTTGCGCCTGGTGGCAACCAACAATTTGCTGGGTGCAGCTGAGGTGTACGACGTGGTAACAATAGCGGGAGACATCGTATAGAAATAGATGTGCCTCCACATGAATTCATGTTTCAAATAATTTATCGTATATCCGTTTCGCATATGTTTGCATGACATTGCATCAAACGACTCTATAGGTGACATGCTGCGGAGGCTAAAATTTCAATGCTTGGATCCTGCATTCTGTGAAGTTGACAGTCATTACATGTCACCCTGCTACAAGATCCGCTGTGTTCCAATCGTTTGGAACATTTGTGAGTGAATTGATAGCGACGGTTGCTTTTCTGTAAGATTCTCTGTTGTTGGCCAGCAACATGCCTGAAGTATATATATATATATGTATACGGTATACGTACATATATATATATATAAAGTGTTGGAATCCTCCAGTGCTAGCCAGCCAAATCACCCCTGAGACATTTTTTTCTGCCAACACTTCTCTCTTCTACCGATCGATAGATCTGTGGTCCAGCCAAGCGAAAAGCGTTGATACTTGTCTATGTCATTACACTGGCCAGAGCATTTTTGCACAAGCTTCTGTCAACGCATGAAAGCAGAACAACTAACTAATGACCTCGTAGTTGTTGCAATTCTCTATGAGAAGTTCATGAAACCTGATCATTTCAGCATTTTTTGTTTTTTTCATGTTTTTTCAATAGTTGCTCTTTGGGAACAAACATCGGCTCAAAGGAATTCCTTTATTGGCATACGACGTCGTTGGACATCCGCTGGCAAGCACGGCAAAGGAACAACCATAGCTTGCTCAGGTGCCTTCAGATCGGCCTCGCCAAGGACTTCACATGATGAAACAATTGGCAATACCAACCACACATAAACCCACCCTGTTTGTTTAAAACAAAACAGATTATAAATCATCATGAAATGGATACTTAACAAAACATAACAAAATGTGTTCTCATTTTTTCCCAGTTGGCCGGTATCCAACTATCCAAAAAAACAACAACATCAACCAAGCAACCGTCTCCTTTGCTTTCATCACCTCTGGTACTGAAGGCATTTTCACCGGCGCCACGGGTGGTGAAACCACTGGCACCACGGGCTTCTCCGGTGATTCCTTAGGCTTCTTGGGCTTGTCCTTGGAGGTGTCGATGGTAGTGTCCTGTATCACCAACAAATGCCATGATTTGAGAGTCACAAAAAATAATAGCACAGCACATGGACTTTGTACCAAAGCGTTTTAAAAGAAACACCTAAAAATCCTATAACAGATCCACTGAAAACTGATACATCGACATTACCGTAATTGTTGTATTGTCCATGTCTGGAGGGTCCAGTGAAGCTCTTGACTCAGGTGCTCTCCTTCGTTGCAGACTCATCCAGTATTGGCTTCGCATCCTTCACCTTGGCCGTAGCCACAGGTGCTGGCACCTTGGCTGTCCATTGGAAATGTCACGATGTTTCGCTCAGAAAAAAGGCATCTAATTACAGTCCTCACGTCATCGTTGTATTAAAATTCTCTCACCAAAAAGCAGAGTTGTATCCGCCCAAGGTGCTGTGTTGTCTGGTGCCGCCCTTTCGTCAAGGAAGTTCAACAAATTCTTGGCCTGGAATGAGTTGGATTTCAAGCGGGCAATGCTTAAGCTCTAGTGTAGATAAGTATGCAAACAAACATTTTAGTTTCATTGAATATTTCGGGTTCTCTGACAAAGCGTTGGGTTTTCCTCCAGGACCCATTTCAAACAGTAATGCAAGTGCTGCTGACAAGTTCAAAACGGATCGAATAACAGCTCGGTATATAAAGGTATGTATATATAAATATATACACAAGTAAACTGTAAGCAAAACTCGTTCCAGTCATGCAAACCGAAAGGTTCATTTGTGCACTCAACATCACAAACAAAATGTCCAACACAAACATCACAAGATGAATCTGAACCATTGTGCCAAACCTTTCGGTGAAATTGCTGCAGTGAGTTGAGTCCAACCTCTTTTTTTACAGTACAGGAGATGTCAATTTAGATCAGAAAACCCATATCCATGTGGTAGCTAGATTTCAGTCTCTGTGAGCAATGCCCGTTTGAAGCTCAATCACTGGGACATGTGAGTAGGACGTAGCGACATGGAATGCTACAAAGCCAGCAAACAGAAGATCATAAAAGTAATATGATATATGAGCGGCTGAGTAGTTAACACTTCATTGCTCTTTCTGCGTGCCCCAATTCTGATGGTCGTCTTTTGATCCCCTTCGGACCCGCAAGGGGGAAGAAACTACATCTCGTTTTACGTAGTTTGTGGTCTGATGTGCATAAACCAATTCCGTTCCTACAAATTTACCAAAACCAAACTATCATGGTACTGGTTTTCCTTGCTGACCGTCCATTTCAAGCGGAGCTATTGAACCACCGAGGTGCTGTCCGTTGAGCTGTGAAATCTTCGAAGTCATCGGAGTTGTAAGGATGAAATCTCACCGTGGGAAAGCCTCACCGGTGAGGCGTGCAGCAAACATCTCGGCATTTTGGGCTGGCAAAGCTTGAATTCGGTTGGCAATCAAAACAAAATGTGCCAGCATCTTTGGTGACTTTTTGTGGTTGTCACATTAAAGACTTTTTCAAAATCAATTCACATTGTACTGAATACCTCAGTATAAATGTATAAATTACCGTATGAATTGCCACATGAGACCAGAAAAGTGGTCTGTCTGTAGTTGATACAGCAATCCAGATAAAAACTGACAAGCGATTTGTTTTTTGAACATTGCCTGGCATGATCCTATTTTCGCAACCGTTGTTCGTCAAGAAACTGTGGATTCCCTGGGCTTGACACTCACCGTAGTCTTTCCCAGGTTCCCAGCGAGGGCCGAAGCACTCCTTCTCCTGGTCTTGGCTTCCATGATTTACATCACTGTTGGGGGCTACAGTCCTGGGATCATACGTCAATGATTATGTATATAAAGTAAGTAAGACTCACCGTTAGTCTTTCTTGGATCAATTGATTGATTAGGCTTTGAACTTTCAACATCTTGCAAAGGTTAAGAAATGGCCCAACCTTCACAGTACAACATAGGTCCAGATTTGAAACATTGACAGGCAGAAAAGGCGAGGTTTGCGGATGTTGGGTATTACACCAAAAGTACCAACCTGGACTTGACTAGCAAGGGTACCATGGTCTGAAACCATTGAGGTGTAGCAAGCTGTTGAAGCGTTTCATATGTCTTTGTGGTCACTTCTGGAAGCCATGTCGAGATGACGAAATTCCAGCCTCCCACTGGACATTGTCAGCACCAGGATGTTCTTCGTTCCACATCCGCTGGGCATTCTTCCAAACCTGAAATAAAACCCTCCCTGATTCCAGTTTCAAGCTCAAATGTCTGAGAGCCAACCTTACATGAATGACTTGGTCTAGTTTTGATAACTCTAAACTAGGCCAACATGTTCACAATGAACGGACGCATTGCATTAGGGAACGTAATTATGCCATCTCAAACATGAGGCCCTTTTGATAAACAGCTAGTTGCCCGAACTTCAACCATTGCAATTGAGCACGTGTCATAAACCAATATCGCTGCTGCAAAATCTTGGGCGGAAGGACTGGGAACCAAATCAAGCAAATCAAAGATATAAGCTATATTGTCATGTAGACAATGCATAATGTATTACATATGGCCCAGTGTCTGTGATATAGGATTAACCACAAAACTAACAAGCAGCATGTGTATGCTGATGCATGCACATAATGAAACACAAACAAATGCAAACAAAACTGATCTAACCCACCATACCCCCACCGCGCTCGTGGCAGCAATAAGGTCAGAAACAGGTTTGAGGTGTTGGCAATGAACACAGTCTTGGGAGAAATAGTCAACAAGGCGACCTCCACCATAACCTGACGAGCTAAGCAACAATTTTCTCACCCCAATCAAAGTGAGGCTTCCTGTTGCAGCTTAAGCTCGAAAACTGGACGTTTTTTTGTTGCACCTTCCATTCACTTCTATGGACCTTCCTGAATTGATATCGATTTGGAACTTTTGACTGAAATTCCGTGTTTTAGGGATTTCTTTGCATTATTTTGGCACCAAAAAGTGTGTCATTTGTCACCAAAAAAAAAGGCCAAAGCAACGATATGCAGGCTGCATATATTGCCCATCGCCCCACGAAGCGCTCAGTCCTGGTTGGAGGGGCCATGGGATGTGGTATGTGGGTGTTTCCTTAAATGGTGGTACCCCCAAAAACACCCCAAAATGATCGTTTTTAGTAGGAAACCCCATGGTTGTTGGGTAACCCTAGTAGAATGTTAAGGATTTGTTTCTTTGATATTTCCGAAAAATGAATTCTGAATCATCCTGAATCATGTTTTTTAATGTTTTTTAAACAAAATATGATGATCTGAATCTATATTTCATATCTATCTCCACGATCTCCACTTCCTAAGACATACATTGGTTCCCGAGGGTTCCGTGATGCTTGTACGTACACACAAGCCGTTTCGGAAGGAAGCTCCTGCGTCTTCCTGTTCAGCACTGAGACCAAAGGCTGCTGTCTTCTGATCCCAGGCCTGCAATGCCAACATTGAAACCCTTACAAGGAAATCAAAAGAAGTTGTTGTTTACACCCCTGAAAATTACCACGGAACCCCAAAATGGAGGTTTGGAAGATGATTTTCCTCTTCAAAGGGCTGTTTTTCGGGTTCCATATTAATTTTCGGGGGAGTATTTGTTTGTTGATTTCGAATGTAACAAACGTACAGTAACTTGATAAAATGTATTTAAAAAAAACATCCGTAAAAATCCATGGCTATCTCGCCTGTGGATCGGCACGACTTTCCACAAAATCCAAGAGCCGATCCTGGGACGGTAAGTTCAACCCCAGCAACCACCCCAGCAATTGATATACCTAAAGGGGAAACTAGACTGTCAAAGCTACATTTTTTGAGGTGTCATACTGTTGATGGAAGAAATCCGGCTCACCACCTACCACCTAGAATGTATAAATCCCTGTAGATAATGGGATAAACTGCCTCACCTGGTGCAGGATTTCTCCCATCAACAGTAGCAGTTTCAAAACAGAATATCTTCCACACCGTCCCCATATTTGTGGCAATCAAAATTTGACATTTTCCAGTCTCACATCTGCATTTCCTTTGGCTTTTGAACCTTTGGCTATCACAAAACACGTGTAGCACCGTTCATGCTTCAAAACCTGTCCGCCCAAAGTTTGCCACCGGGTCGACAAAGGATACATGGTGTGTATACTGTATACACATACACATGTCTATACTTTACGCACATACACATGTATCTACATGTAAAACATGCATATATGACAATGTACAGTAAACATACCTGCAGAATCCTTTCGCCAAAAATTTCTGCTGGTTCCTCTTAAAGTTGACTTTTACCGTCCAACGTCGGAATTTCAATCCAGGGATCAACATGCGGCGTTTTCTGTAAATTTCACTTTATCCCTAGAGTGCTAAGAATGTGCACTTTAAATCAGTCACTCCTGGCTCAAACTCTGCACTTTACCGGGCCGACTGGCCTTTGAGGTGCCTTCCCCCCTTTTTGCCTTGCTGTGCCTCTACTCTTTCAACGACTCTCTATCTTAATGAATTGCATGACAAAAAGAATGCAGCCAAAAAATATATATCCAAAGCTATCCTGGCCCAAACAAGCGGTACCCACACTTATGGCTACTGCAATGGAAATTTTGAAAGGACGAGGTCTGGTTTTTTGGACTGAATCTCGCATACTACAGTTTTCTCACTCCATTCTTAATGCTTCACTTCCCACTCTACCCTTTCCTTGGAGGTCTTGACTCTTTTCCTCGCAAGTGGTACTTAGAGGTCCAGCGTGTGATGTGGCCAGCTACAGAGCCACAGGACTTGTTAGAGGTTGTTGTTCTTTTCGTATGGCATTTGATTTTTTTTTTGGTAGGAGACACTCACCCCTGAGATGGCAACTTTGATGGTTGAGAACTTTGATGCAAAGGGCTCTGTGTACGAGCTGGCAAAATTCATACAATCTTGGGAACAAGCACGTCCCTAGGCATAAATAACTTTCCAGTCGCATTATCTTAAGAACTCACCATAAAATGATTTGTTGCTTTACGTGGTTGGACCGCATCTTGCATTTCCAGCTGACACTGTTGCAAACAAAATATACCCTACCGCATCAACTCAGGCGATGCCAACCAAGATGGAGTGATGCAGGATGACCTAAGGGGGCCGTTAGAAACACCTGCAAAGCAGTGAGTGTCCATAGACCAACGCATAGGTGATGACAGGAAGTTTTGGGGTCGAAGAGAAAATAACAAAGAAGCATTTTTGATGAAATGTGAACCTCGTGAATCTCACCATGGCCCATGGATAGTTTTAGATACTCGCCCCCAAACGCAGGTTTGCATTCAAGGCATTACCACTGCCAAGTCCTGCCACCTACTCAGTAATACTTAGAAGTACGAGCATCCAAAAACAAATCATCCGGCTGAGGCCATCCTTCAAGGCTTTCCCTGTCTTTACAGTCGTGGGTATCCCAGGAAAGTGTCAAGGTTATGGGAAAATGTGTGGCTCTTCTTAGTGCAAGGTTAGTGGGTTTCCTTCACCACTTAAGATTGCGTGATGGCCACGTTCTCAGTTGGGGGTTCTGAAAGGGATTTCCTTAGAATCTAACTAGCCTGTTCAATTATCTTTGTTTTTCATTTTTTATCAAAGAGAAGTCAGGTCATGAAGTTGGCCTTCCTTTGGAGCTGGTCCAGTGCCCCTCCGCAACATGCCAAGCTTCTCCCTACCTTGAGCTACTTCCATAGGAATATATATCTAAAATCAACTGAAGGTTTTGGATCATCAGCTTAGCTGGTAGTCTGTTTTCGAGCCATGGGGAAAAAGAACCTTCTTGAAGGGTTGGCTGACCGATGGGATTCCATAACCGAGTTGAGGAGGAGGGTGATTAAGGAGAAATGTCTCCTGAAATGGCCCTCACCCAAACTGGTTGGGGTGCAGTCCCTGGAAACTTTAAGGGAGAATGTGGACATCATGGCCCCTTTGCTGGAGATTTGGTGCCCACAGAAGCCTACCCCGAAAACAATCCGAGTCGATGATGCTAAGGCCGAGGCGCCAATCACCAAGTATGTTTTTCCAAAATGCCTCCTTCACTATTCTAACCTACCCCCAAAACCCATCAACTGATTGGCAGGTCCGCAAGCTTCGTTCAGATTTGAGGTTGTCAACTCAGCCTAGTGTGGTTCATTGTGATGCCCATGCTCTACGGGGTTTTGTCTCTTTGATGAATCACCGAAATGAAGAGGGCGAACGCAAAGACCCTAACTTTGAACTTATACAAGCGTTTAAATATGTTTAATTCAAAATGTTTTTATCCTCGAAGCTTTTGATGTCTTTATCCTCGAACCTTCTTAATCAGACCCTTTTTCGAACTTGCCTATCAATTTTGGGTTTGCGCAATCCCTTTTTTGAATCCACCATGGTAAATCTAAGGACCCAGTTGTGCAAGAGTTGTTCAATATCATGAGGAAGTATTGGAAGCCCAAGCCGAGATCCAAATCACAGCAGAACCTTCTTGAACCGGGTGGAAACCAAGAATCCCAACAGTCTTCACCACCCGAACCACCGGCAGCCCAAGGCACACCAATTGGTGAGAAGACTCCTGCGGATGGTCAGGATGGGGTGGATGATGATGAGGGTTCAGGTGATGAGGAGGTATTGTCACCACGAAATCTCTCTGAAGAGTTTGAACAAGTTGCTGAGGGTGGTTTGGATAGTCAAGTAGTTTTGGATGGGGAAGCCACTCCAGACACCCGCCCAGCAGTTGATGATGAATACTTGGCTTGGACTTTGGGTGGCCAGCTCATGAAGACTCCCAGCCCACAACCCGTCATGTCTGGTATCAATGACCTGACCCCTTTGAGCAAAGAGATTCAGGATATTGAGCATCTTGATTCAATAGTTTGTTTTCACAAGTTCCACTGTTTTAAGGCCACCCTTTTCCTTCTGTGGGGTTTTTCCGTACTACGGCCATCCACGCTGCTAAGGCGAAAAATGTCGGAACATCGTGCGAAGGTGTTGGCACCACCAGCAGCCACTTGGGGTATTGTGCTCAGAGTCCTGGTTCCCTTCTTCTAGGATTCCAATTCTTGAAATTTTGAAACTTGGGATATATAAAACTTCAACTTGATGGTCCTAGGCGAATTCCCTGCTCAATTGGATGGACAAACCATGCCGTATGATGCTACCCTCCAAGCTGAATGGCTGACAGGCTAGTTGTTTCAATTCACCATCTTCACCAGTCTTATTGTTCCAATCTACGCAGGCGTTATGGCACCTATTGGGGAAACTACTCCCAACTTTGAAGGCTTGAGATGAATTTTCTGATTCACTGTATGTTGTATTCTAATGACTCCTCAAATCCCTGGCCACTCTTCACCAGTCCTCTCCGGCCAGGCACTGATACTGCTGAACCTGAGGCAACAGGTGTTGCGGAGGAGGATTCAAAACCGCTTGAATCAAAGGAAGAGGGGCCTACTGGGCCTACCCAGGCAGAGGTTGTTGACGTAGATTCTGCGAATACTGAGAAAGAACGTGTAGAGCCAACCAAGTCTGATGAACCCACCGGTACCCCAGCCAAAAGCACCACAGTACCACCTGAAGCTACGCCATATTTCAGCCCTTCATTGGTAGCTATTGCGGAGACGAAGGAGTGGTTTGTTTTAGTTTGGGATATTTCTTTTAGGGGACAAATTGTTAGCAAGTATCTAGTCAATGTATTCGTATATAGTCCATAAGGTTCAAACATTTTCCCACATCACTGCCCTAACAGGACAGCTTTGGGAGAGATGATCAACAAGCCTTCAAGAAATCTTTGCGGCCCAGGAAAGGTGAGGCAGCAGAGACCCAAGCAGCTGAGGGGGAAGGTGAGGAATATCATTATGAGAAGCCTAAACCCAAAAGAAAGGCGAAAGCTAAAGCTTCCCCCAAAGTGAAGGCTACCCCAAAGAAGAGGGGACGTGGTAAGAAGGGCAATGGGAAAGAGGTGGAAGGATCCAGCAAGAAGAAGAAGAAGGCATCCCCTAAAAAGAAAGCAGAGAAGAAAACAAAGAAGTCTCCTGAGAAGAAGTCTGAAAAGGTACCCAAGAAAAAACAAACGCCCAAGAAGACACCCAAGAAGACCCGCAACAGTACCCAAACCAAGAAGGCAGAAGGTGAAGGTACCCCAAAAAAGAGGAAAGCATGTGAGTCAGGAAAGGCAACCTTCGCTAAGCGATATGAACCAACAAAGACTTCAAGCAAGATTTGGTGGGGAGTTCTCGCTAAATCCTTTGAAGCCCATATCAAGGAACATGTTAGCAAGTTTAGCAAACACGAAGATCTTTTCTGGAAATATTGCGTGCAGAAGTGGGAGGAATTGCCAAAGGAACAACAAAGTAGTTTGCACTATGCGACTTATGGAACTTTGTGGGCCAAAGAATATGCAGCTGATGTGAAAGACTCCACGTCACTCAGCAAAAGAACATACCCAATAGCACATGGTAACCAAAGAATTCATGAATCAATGTCTGTAGATCAGAGGTTTCACTGTTTTCATTTTTTCCAAGTTGATAATTTACCCCTGAAATCTCAAAACCCAACATCTCAGGTGATCTGGATTCTGGGTCATCGGACGATCAAAGCGGTTCCACTTTTCCAGGGAAGCAATCCTGATGAGCTGATGCGAGTAGGCATAGATTTTAGCTATGTGTCTTATAAGATTCAACCTGTGTAATTTCACACGGGATGGGGGTCCACTTGCCAACCCTTAATGGCTGCGTTTAGGATTTTGCGTGGCTGAATGTGGTTGGAAAATTACGCTTGAAAATGTGCGTTTCATCTTGGCTCAGCCTCTAAGTCGTGTTCTTGGGAAGCTGGAAAGGAATTAGATGGTGTATCTCAACACTTGGAGTCAAATTGATTTCGATCGAGCAATTCAAACGTGGAGCTCATGCTAGAATCCTGGTAGAATAACTTATTCTAAGTTCTACCTTCTGTGAAGCCCAGCCAGCACAGCTCTCTCCAGGTACTTAAGATGAAAAGGCTTGGGGCCTTTGCTGCTCGTGGTTTTTGCGGTAACACTTGCCTGTTTTAGCGCCTTCAAGCCTTCAAGCCTCCAACCGCAGATTGGCCATTAGTTTAGTTGACATGAATCTTCCAACTCAGCTTCAAGCATCAAACGGGCCTCCTACTTTCACATTGCCTCTAAAGCCATGACTCCGGCCCATTTTGAGCGTACTGTGAGACGTTTGATTCTTTTTGGTGCCCCCAAGGTTTCTTGGTTTCAATGAGGTGGATCGTAGCGGAAATTCAATTAGAAAGATCTTGGACCCAACACTATATATCCAACTATGCGAGTATTACTGTTCCTTTTCAAGAATAGGTGCTTTGACAGTTGCGCTTCCTTTGAAGTGGTTGGGTGTTGGTGAGAATCATAAGGTCTTTGTGATCTTGCTTCTCATGGTTCATTGGTTACAAGTACGGAAACCCGAAGAAGAGATTTGTATCTTGGAATTATTTGCAGGCCGTTCCCGACTAGCAAAGCTGTCACATGCTATTGGAATTCCCTCGCAAGCCCATGACCTTCTCTTTGATGATGAGTATGGCAAGTCTGGAAAGAGTTCTATGGATATCAACAGCTCTGCTGGTTACATGTCACTTGCATTGCTTTAGTAGAGAGTGAATGCAAAACCCATCAAATTCGAGTTACTATATTGTTTTGATATCAAAAATTTGTTCAGCATTACACCCTTGATGTCGATAACGCAACTGAGATTAGCAATTCTCTCCGTATTGGGCTCTTGTGCTGACAATCTCCTATGCCTCATGGGTATCAAATGCAGCAGCTGGGTCCAGGTCAACGTAGGAACTTCGAATAGAACGTGCTTAAACCCGATGGGACAGGAGGAAGGGTGCCCAAGTGTGGCTTCAGCCAATCAAATGGTGGCAAGGCTTGGAGTCAAATGTTTAAAGATGGGTGGGTGGATGGAATGTTCTAGACCAATTAAGTTTAATTTTATCCAAGTAGCCAATGCTAGGTGCGCAATCTTCGTTTTGCTCCTGGTGTGTGCAAATGCAGTCCCTTTAATCGAGCAACCAAACAGTAGCTGCATGATGCAACATGACCGGATGAAATGGTTAGTGCGGAAGCTTCGGAAACAGTTCATTACCGTTTCTAGGTGATCTTTTGGTATGGAGTTTTCTTGATGTTCCAGCTTATTTTAATCCCCACAACTTCAACCTCAAAAATGGTTTTGGCGAACTACTTTCTCATGTCGGAGTTCCATTGCCCCTCTAAAATCCCCTTAAAGAAAAAGACCCATAACAGGAAGAGCTTTTGACCGTTTATGTATTAGTCCTTCTTTGGAGCCCCCAGTTTCTGCTTTGGGATTGTTGAGGCTTTACTATAATAATCTATTGAAATTTTTATTTGCCCCACTTAGGTGTGGCGCCAGGCCTTCTACATGAAGCATTATGGGCACCCCAACCACAAAAGGACTAAATTGTGGAGTACGTCTTTTGAGATCTGGCGGCTGGATTTCGGGAAACTTAACCGTGCCAAACACAAGAATGAGTCACGTCTTGTTCGGAAATACATCGACAAGAGTGGAAAAGCCCGTTATGTTGGTACATCTGCCCTTCGAGATTCGCAGTGGATTGGCTGATTTTATATCAGTTACGTTTCTTTTACATGCTACTCATTCTTGGGCTTGGGAATTTGATACATAGAGAAAACCCCTTACCCCACCAACAGCCCAGGGAGTATCCACCCAGATTCTGTTCTCGTATTCTCCGGTTCCGCAAGCAGCTGCACAAGAACAAACCTCGGCCAAGGGAGGTGCAACGAAACGGTGTTGGTTTTGAAAAAACATTAGGGTGGTGTTGGCTAGGTGGGAGATTGTTCTGTCAACTTCACCCTGGGAGGTTGATGAGAAAACACCTTTGATTCAATTGGTTCGGGGCATGGATGACTCTGACCGCTGGGAAGATGCTGGTCTTTCCAGTTGTGTGAAGTATTTAGCCAACTCACGCAAACTAGAAGTTCCAAGGGAGTTCCAATCACTTGTGGCTGACTATGTTGCCACACTGTGACTTCAAGGCCTAAATGGTGGAATGAATCGAATAGAGCTAGTGACTTCTTACTAAAATATAATTCCAAGCATGATTCAATTGGTTTTTTTCAGTGTTGGTTGGAAAAAAATGAAAAAACACAAACAATTTATGAAAAATCCTGAAAGTGGGTACGGCGGAAAAACGTGGGAACTCGGCGGAAAATCGTGGGAATGCGGCGGAAAAAAGCGTCCACCAAAATCCACCAAAAATAAAAGAACTTTTCAACCTAGGGAGAGCTTGGTTTTTGGGGAGATGATTGATGATGTTAAATTTGGGTGTAGGTTGATACCTTTAACCTTAACCTTTAGCTTAAGTTATTCCACCCTCTGGGATGCAATGGTTGGTCAATGTCCCCGAGATTATGTATGACCCGATGCACCAAATCACCAAAAAAAACAAAAACCGTTTCAATGTTTTTGAGTTGTTTGTTTTGTTGTGATAAGAAAGATTGGCTCGAACATGTCATCGACTTCCACCCTGGACCGTGGACTGTCTCTTCTTCTAAACAACCCCATGTCGCTCCATGATGATCCGTTGTATCAAGAGATGTTGGCCGAAAAGGAACGTTTGTTAGTCCCTCAGCTGTTCAACTTTCAAGTTTTGTAAATTCTGTAGCCCGGTTTATCACCCTTAAGTCATCTTAGTTCTGCCATAGTACAAATAGTTTTAAAGGGTAATGTGCCCCTACAACCCAAGATGCTTTTCTTATAATGTTTTTCATTTGGAGGGAAATGTTTTGATTGTAATGGCCCAACCTTTGTGGGAAACTAGGCCATGAAACGTGAGAAGAAGAAGGTTCATGAAGCTTCTGAAGCTTCTATTGAGCAACCCCAGTTGAAGAGGCAACGACACCAAGTTCAGGATGGCACTCCACAGACTTCCCCTGTTCCAGAACGAGCCACCCATCTAGAATCAGAAAACATTTTGATGGTGATTTTTGGAGTCTGACATAATAGTCTGATGTTTTGGTTTTTGTAAGTGTTCTACGTCACATAATTGGGATGTCCTAGGACTATGGAGCCCCACCAGACACCCAGCCTGGTGCGAAACCCGGTTGTGATGCCCAGTACCCACTTATCACTCCCATTCCACCAGCAGTCAATGGACGAGATGCCAAGCCAGAGTCTCCAGCACCTCCAGCTCGTGCAGCTGAACCACCTTCAGTTGCCAAAACTGTTCCGGACCCAGGTTCGGGGAACGAAGGCGAAACGGAGAATGTTGAGGATGATGGTGATGAGGAGGAGGAGGAACCCCTAGAGGTACCTAAAACTAAGCCCCCCTTAAAGATGACTGCTGGTGCTATCTACAAGCGATTGAATCGTCTTACCAAACCCAGGGCAAATGGTACCATGAAAGTACCAGCTGAAGTAGTGGATGACTACAATGATCCCGCTCGGCGTTCAAAGGTTATGCTTCTGTTTGAGAAGTGCGGGTATGAGACGGACAGGGTGTGAAAACCAACAGATTTGCAAAATCATTCCTCAACCTCTAGACTCTATACCCTCGACTATTGAAACTGATCACTCAACCATTAATTGGGTTTCTTTCACTTTAGCTCTGGGGGTCATTTTGCAAATCTGTGTGGAAAGGTGGGGATCTTTTTTTACACATGAAATGTTTTGACAATTAGCCTAAGTAGTGGGTTTCCATCGCAAGAAATATTTTTTTGAATTGCGACTTTAGTTTATATAATAGTTCAAAAATGTTTAAGGCCTTTAAGATAGGATCCATGAGTAGGCCTTTCCAATCAGTTTGTCAAATCATTTTGAAATGGCACTTACCCTTACTGAAAGGACGTGTTTGTGAAGAAAGTTCGTAAGATTTACGAAGCCATTGATGAAGCAACAATGGAGAGCAACTATGAGTTCCTAACCGATGCCGATATGGAAGAGTTGGGATGGTCAGAGACTCCTGGCTCCATACATGTTTCTGTCATTTTTCCTTCAAAGTAGGTAGGTCCAACCTCTCAATCGAAACTGTTTTTCGGAGCGATGGTACATAAGGAAATTTCAAAACCTCAAAGTCACCAAAGTACAGTATTTGATTCGATCTATAGACTAGGCTTGCCGAAATTGATTGGTATATTTTTTGGTGTTTGGAAATCCCTCCTGTAGACCTCCCAAATCATTTGCCTCTAGGGGAATTCAGCTTAGAATATTTTAGGGGCACTTCCTATTATCATATTATAATTCTTATTTGGTATTAGGAATGGGGCTTCACCTGTAAACCTTGCCCAGGAAAAAGATCCGTGGTGTGCACAAGTATTGCGCAAGTCGTCCCGGCTGGACCAGGCGAGGCCAGGTGTGATTTCTTACCCCTTTTGTTTCAAAAAATAGCATTGGCAGGAAGAGTGACTATGGAGAAGGCACACTTTATTGGGCCCTTGTCTCGCAAAAAGGCCAGAAGAAGTTCTGGCCTCAAGCTTTTGATTTTAAGTTTATCAAATTGTGAAATCGGGTATAGTATTTTTCCTAAACAAATTGAACCAATATGTGTCCAAGGCGAACCAAGAGGTCTATTTACCAGGAGATTGTCGAAGAGGAACTCACGGAGCCCCAAAAGAAAGTCTCTGGCACAGTTCGAAAGATTGATGATGATTTCCCTATTATGGATGATCCCAGCCACCCCAGCCCTTCAACAGCAGGTGATTGTTTTTAGCCACCTTCCCTCAAACTTTCTTGCCTTCCATAGATCGATCTGCTCCAATCTCCGCAGCCTAGGCAGCGATGACAAGGTCACAAAGAACAAGGTCACAAAGGAAGATCAGGATTCGGAAACGGAGTCGGACAGTGATGATGGTGAAGCACAGCAGGAGGTGTTGAAACAGATTAAGTTTCCGGATGTGGAGCGAGATCAACAGCCAGCCAACATGGTAAACCCAGTATGCAGGTGTATCGCTAAGCAGGTGGATAAGATTGACGATTCAATTTCCAAACTGGAGAAGGTTGAAAAGAAGTCTGAGATCCAGAAAAAGTAGCATGGCTTTTCAAATATGTGTCTCCTAGGTTTCTAGGTTTCAGTTTGAACATGAGACAGGTAAAGTATGGCTCTAATGCAAGAAAGTCTCCAAAGCAACCACCGATTTTTTTCAAGTTATGATGATTTTCACCAACTACTTATCTCTACCTAAAAGTAAAGGGAATGATGAAATGGTGCTTTCGGATACTTTCTTCCCAAATCCTCAAATTAGATCCTATAGAATGTATTCTCCAATGGCCCAGGTTGCTTGAAGTGGCAACCAAATTGAAGAAGGATCTGTCTACCTGTGATGATGGTATCAATGATCTTTACCAACAAGGCATGGTGAAGGGTTTCAGCAAGGAGAACCTTGTCCGTGGTATGAAAGATGATTCAGTTGGTAACCCATTCCCACACACACAGTGACTTCAAGTTGCACTTTTGGAACTTGATCGAAAAACATCATTGGAAATAAGGACGAACAAAGCCATGAGAGCCAAGTTTGAAAAGGGAAAGGGCTTGTCTAGCACTTGGATTTTAACAAAGAATATCCAAGCAACTTTACCCCAAACATGGGTTTAGATAGTCTTAGTATTACCGCCTAGGTCGATCGAAGCTTCCTGCTTGGCAAGTCGCATTAAGCCAGCACCCAAGTGTGAATCATGGGATTTCTACCTTTAACAGAACAACACTATCATCATTAAATAACATGGGTGGATTTTTTCAAGGTTGGCCCTTCGCAATGCTGGTGTGAGTCCGGCCTCTGCACCACCGAAGAAGTCAGCAGCGAAGAGCAAAGCCAAAGCCAAAGAGAAAGCTTCTGCCAAAGAGAAAGCCGCACCTAAAAAGGGTGAAGAGAAAACACCCAAATCTTCAAAGAAGTAGGAGATGTAGGGGAAAATTCTGATTTTGCTTGAAGGTGTATTCTCAAGCCAAGAATTTTGATGGAAGGCCTTTTAGTGCCACCTATGCGACTCTGGGTGTGGGTTTGCCCACCACCGCTACAACAATTGCCATGCGTTTCGGAACCAAAAAAATATGCCAACTTTGAGGGCACGAATTGCGAATGAATGAGTATTGTTTTTTTTGATTCCATGCCAAGCCCAAGATGGTCACTCAGAATTCAAAGCTCTAGCTTTCAATTGTTCACTCTTTTCTTCCGTTCTGTGGCCCACCAATCCAGCCAGGTGACGACTCTTCGGACAATGAACAAGGCCCAACAGATTTGGACCGTCACATTGCAGAATCATTCGGAGATGGAGCTTTGTCCTCAGCTGTTTGGATCACCATGGGGGAAGCTCGAACATAGAATGTTGAGACTATTGGATTTTCACCAGGAATAACTAGTGATACTATTCTTCACCGCTTACTCTCCCAAAACCCATAGTACACTTTGAACCATTTTTCTTCCCAAAGGATCCCACAAAATGTTTACAGATTCTGCTACTGTCAGGTCACTGGAGTGGATTCGAAGATTACTCTGAAATGCGCAAAACCTGTCAAGGGTAAAAGGCCAATGAACAAAAACGATCGCCAAAAAGCGGGGCAAAATGCTGAGAGAGATTTACACAAACGGTTTGCTTTGCTGGGCCTATCTTTACCTTTGAAGGCTGAGCCTTTAACACATGAGAATGAAGGCAAGGTGGTAGTGACAACTCATTGGGTCCGTCCATCTACTTGGATCAAAGTTTTGTTACAAAAGGCTCCTCATGTGCTACTGGGGGAAAACAACCACACTTTGCAATGTGAATCATTCTGGGCATTGTATAGGCAGCATGAACCAACCGCTGAAGTGTTTAAACACCGATCTGAAAGTGAACTGCAACGTTCTATTCCCATCTTGATTTTTGGTGATGAAGGCCGTGGGGCCAAGAGAGGAAATTTTTTGGTTTGGACAGTGGAGTCTGCTATTGGGTTGTCATACCTTTCCAGTGAGGAACGGGCCTGCAACTGTACAGCTGAGCTAGCAACATTACCCCCCAATGATGTGACCCGCAGTACTTGTGACAAACGTGTGTTGGAACGACATTTTGAACATGCTTTGTTGCAAACTACCAATTACAAGGGGCACTCCTACATCACTCGGCATCTCCTATTCGGAATCCCTCATTGGCTCTACAAGGAAAACAAAAATATTGTGGAGAAACATTTGCAACTTCTACGGGATGATCTGATCGAGCTGTTCCACCAGGGCATTGAATTCCAAGGACTTGTTTTTTAAGTTTTCAATCATCCCAAAATTCCCTCCTGATGATTTGGTATACCTCTTTCGGTGATCTTTGGTGTTTATACCTCGAATCCTGACCCTCAACAACTCTTTAAAAAGATTTTTTCACTTTACATTAATGGATCAACCGGGTATGTCTACCTCAGATCATTCCAAATTTCCAAATATATATAAAGCCCCTGCAGGAGAAAGGTACTATGGAATCCTGGTGGGTGCAAAAGGAGATTTAAAACATCAAGTCGAGGTGGGAAACTTGGAACGTTCTTACCACACCCTGGGAAATGACCAGGAAATGTGCAGTTTGTGCCTAGCTGGGACGAGTGATGTTCCATTTACTGATACGAATGACGAACCACTTTGGGCAACGACCCTCTACAACTCACGACCATGGACAACAACTCCTTGTTTAGCGGATGTACCATACATTGCTGAAGCACCCGAAAAAATCTTTCACTTGGACCCCTTTCACCTGTTTAAAGTGGGACTGGGTAGGGACGTGGTTGGATCTACGATAGTGATCTTGGCCCGGCTTGGCTTTTGGGACGGTGATGGTGATAGCAAGGCAATGGGAGTGAGGCTCCAAAGGGCACAAAGTATGTTTGCTTTGTGGTGTTCATCTGAACGACGTGCTCCTGGTTTGCGGTCATTCAAGGTTGGTTTCATGAACATAAAGAACAAATCTTCTTTTGCTTGGTGTTCGAGCAAAGGCTCAGACACAATGCTGCTTCTTAAGTTTCTACGTTGGTATGTGTCATTGCAATTGGTGAACCCCAGTGATATTTCCAAACGGCATGAGGATTTTTTGAAAGTTCTCAAGCATACAATCGAAAGTGGGCTGGCTGCTTTTAAGATCATGCATTCACACGGGCTTTGGATGCCCAGGGACTGTTCCAAACTATTGTACACTCGTTTGATGTTGCTGCTGAGAGGGTACAAACAACTTGCACGCCACGCAATGGGATTGAATCAATCGGGATTCGGGCTAAAACCTAAGTTTCATGGGATGCACCACATCGCTTACAGTATCCGCTATGACTTGGTACATCATAAAGCTGAGCTGATACTTAACCCACTCCTCAGTGGGTGCGAGCAAAATGAGGACACTGTGGGACGGATCTCACGATTGTCGAGGAAACTAGCTACGAAGACCCTAACACAGCGGTTGTTCCAAAGACATTTCTTGAAGAAGGGTGCTCTTCTTCGAAGGAGTAGGCCTTGTAGAAAAAACAAGTGATTGAACTGAGCCAACAAAACATGGTGTTAATTTTGATGGCAAACGATTTGAGATTTTTTTCCAACCATTCCCCTTATGTCCTGTTGTTTCTCCACCCGACCATCTCTTAGAGGCAAGGATCTGGCTTGTCGATCACGTGTTGTGACAACGTAGTTCCATCGGTTGGGCTGCTGGGGTAATGGGTGAAGGAAAGTTGGACAAAGGGACCACTAAACACCCCAAAGACTTTAGAACTTTTTGACAATAGCGTAGTATTATCATGTAGTATCGATTTTTTATGGTTTGCTGTTGGAACCCAACTCATGCAGCCCAAAGCCAGCCCTGATTTGGAACTGGACCACTTACTCGCTATGTGGCCAACCTTGTGAAGAAAAATGAAAAAGTGTGAACCGAGTTTACTTGTTTCACAGTCCCTCAAAATCTAGCAGTGGATCTTAGTGGCCGATAGTTGGTTGTGTAAGGTGGCAATTGTTTGATATAATGTTTGGATGATACGAGGACGTAAAGATGTTTACAGTTATTGTGTCTTTTCCTGGCAACTTGGCTGTGGCCTTTTTTTTTGGCAACTTGGCTGCGTCGTTTTTGTTTTTGGGAAACTTGGCTGCGGAGGTTTTTTTGGGGCAAGGCGGAATTTTTTGACTTCTGGAAATGCGTCAAAAATTTTTGATGCAGGAGTTCCTAGGTATACACAATACACCTCAAATTAAAACATGCAGAACAAAATCAAGTCGTCCAGCGTCTTTGTCGCTATGCTCCAGGATCTCTTCGCCCAGTTGATCCTTCTTGCCATAGTAATACTTGATAGTCGGGAAGGACTCAATACCCTCTTGCTGGCCTGGGTCTTTCAAGGACTCTAGCAAGGGAGATGGGCAATCGGAATGCAACAAAAAAAACATGACAACACATGTCTGTCAACGTCTGTGTTGCTTGTCATTTACAAAAAGTAGTTTCGAGCTCTCTGTCTCTCTCTGTTATATCTACGATAGCCGATAGCGCTTTATCCGCAACTTGTCATCTGCTCTACGGATGACATCATGAAAGCGTATCATGACATCATGTCTTACTTTGCGCTCATGTGTTCTCTTCCTAATGTCATTGCCAAATCAGCCCGACATACTGAGTCAAAAACACCGAAGCCTCCGAGCGATTCCATGTGACGTTCAGAAAAACTATAAAAAACTGCTTCGGTCAATCAGCGTATGGCAAAAACGTTTCACAGGCCCCCTGCAAGTTCTTGTATCGTATGTATGTTCAGGGCTTAAGAGCATGCAGCCTGCAGTTCTCCTGTGCATTGTCCCATGTCATCAGGGAAGAGATACTTGTACCACATGATAGAACACTGTGTTTCAAGTATGAAAGAAGAAAACCCGCCTAAAGCATTGAATCATATTGAATGTGGACGCGTTGAGAGTGCCAACATGATTTTTCTTTGTGCAAGATGTTATACAAACGTTTCTGGCTGCCTCGAAAAAACTCATCTCCTATCTCCTGTTAAAGAAAAAAATGAGGGGGCGAGGGAGACATAACTTGTAAATTGTTGTGTAAGAGCTCTTTCCTTCTTCCAGACTTCAGCCCGCTCCTTGCTTGACTGTGCAAATGTGGTGTCCAGAGTGCGCCAAGCATTCCAGCACAACTCCATGACTCTTGTTCTTATGAATGTGCGCACTTAGCGAAGTCTGTTTGACTCTTCAATTGCAAGGATAAGTAAACTTCTCAAACCACCGCAGCTGCTCACGTAATGTTGTGTTTTAAGCCCGAAAGCTGTCACTACAGGACCATTTTGTTTCCATCAAGTCACACTCTTTGAAGTCCTTGCCCTTCTTCCAGTCCTCAGAAGAAACTTTGGTTGACGGGGTCATAGTCGGTTGTCGGAGCTGTAAAACGCGTCAAATGCAAAAGATATCCAAAAGCATCTTTTTAGACATCACCCCTATATTCTGCATGTAACATGTACATTCACACATTCTCTACGTGAAATACATTGCAAGTACATATTGCTTGATGAAAAACACATGCATGCAAACTACACAAGAATCATATTTACAGTACACACCAGTCAGTGTCCTATATGAAGAAATCATACAATGAATGAACTGCACCTATGCGTTCATTGTGCATGCGAAAATGCACGCGGTAAGAAGAAACCACTTTTTGATTGAATTAGAAGATACGGTTTTGAGAGAAAGCAAGCAACCCACTGCCATCTATTCTCCAAAGCGAGCATCAGCGGCATAACACTCCTTCTGCTGCCACATGAGCTTTGCATCGTGGTTGGCAGCCTTCCAGTCCTCGCAAGGAAGCCAGCATGGAGAACCGAAGGCACATAACATCCTAACACCCATTGAGATTGATGCGGGTGAAGAAAGCAAATATTACGGTCATTGTCAGGTCACACTTTGTCTTTGAAAGAGATGCTGGACATTTGCAAAGTATAGAAAGCAAAGCACTTTGGACAGAGTTAAATTGGACAAAGAGCAAACATGAGCACGCATCAGTGCAACCAGCATGTTTGAAAGACCCAAGCAAGCAAATCAAAATCTAAACATGACCAAAATCAAAACACAACATATGACGTGGACTCCATTTTACTCTACTTGCACGATTCATGGGACGGCCCCACCAACTGTGGAAACTGAATCTTTTTTGTACTTCTACATCGTCATCATCATCATCATCATCCTAGGCACGTGGGCTACCTAACCAAGGACTGACCCTAAGTCGCTGAGTTACAGCAATTCCAGTCAACCAAACTGGGGAAGAATCAATCATCTCAGCCCACATCGGTTCATCCTTTCAATCCATTCCCCCCAAAAAAAGGAGTCGTTGGATTAAAACCAAATATGTGGGTATACATATACGATTCATTGATTCATATGTCTGTATATATGTATGTATGAGATACATTCATTCATACGTAGATAATTCATCCACGCGCACCCTTGTTCACACCTCACGGCAGCATTTTCCTCAAGCATGTTTCAAATAAAGAAAGAACATACACACACATTTATCTTTAAGATATATGTATATATATAGTCAAACTCACGTACACTCATCACTGACGCCGCAAGTTTTTTGGTTTTATCTTCCAACCTTCTCCGCTGCTTTCCAAATGGGATCCAACGCTTGACTGTGTGGACAATCCTGGTCCATGTGACGTTGGTGTGGATGGGGTGACTTTTTGAAAAACCCAGGTGAGTTACAACTGAAGGCGGGTGCCATGTACTTTCCTCAGGATAACGTTACACTATAGAAAAAGGTATATATACATACTTTGTATGATGAAAAAATGTACTAAAGCGATGCAGCCCTGAAGTTGATTGAAGTCAACTCGAGCTGGGAAAACAATCAACAATTCCTGGCCATGAGATCAATGTTGCCATGAGTCCTGTTGGATCCGAATTGAGGCACTGATCTCTTTGCATCTTGGAAACCCAGTGAAAGGATGCAACAAAAGCAGTTAAAATGTGCTTCCATTTTAGTCAAGTGGATGAAATATGATCAATATATATCAGGATCTCTAAGGAACAAATGAAACATTTCGAAAGCAAAGTCTCTCTCTCTCTCTCTGTACGTCCTGTTGNAAAAATAAAGGACAAAATAAAGGATTTTTTTTTAAGTTTCAAACTTTGAAATTTAAATTAATTTTGTTGAAAGTTGATTAATGGTTTCCAAAACTTTCAAGAAAAAATTGTTTTGAAATTTGAAATCTTATATTATATATCAAAATTGTTGTCACCACTGCTATCATCAAATTCTCAGAGACGAAAAATGTCACATCCAGTCAAAGGCAGGAGCACCAGGAATGCGATGCCCTGAGACTTCACATGTGGCTTCCCCACAACAAAACTGGATGCATGCCGTGGCATTTCAATTGTTGTTGGGACAAAGGCTCGCGGGTACACGGTCACAAGAAAAATCGTGCCAGCTACCGGCCCGAAATCCCATGAATACAATTTCAAAAAATATTGGTTGTGTTTCTTTTTGTTTTTTCATGAACCTGAAAGATGTATTGATGTGTTATTGTTATTATTGGTAGTGATTAATGAATGTAATGCATCATGGCTGATCGTCAAATGCATTCATTGAAAAACTTTGGGTGTAGTGATTCATGCAGCATGGCGGATAGAATCATTAGAAGTTTAACCTCAAAAGTCTCACGACAGCACTTTTTTCCCCATTGTTTTTGTGTCACTCATCAAAACTCAGTGAGAACGAACCGCTTTGTTTCAGTCAGCCCTGCATTGAAAGAACGATTCGCTATTTTCAAGTCAGGACTGGATTGAAACAACAAAACCGCACTAAAGTCATCTCAACATTAACATTGACATGACGATCTGCCTCGCTCAGTTCAGCTCTACATTGAAGAACATTTGTGCATGTTCAGGTCTTCTTAATCTAAAGTCCTGATGATGCGTCCTTTATCATCAAAAGGATTCCCTCGTGGCCCTGCATCGTTCTCCCTGATTTGGAGCAAGAAATACTTTTTTGGAGCTGGTTCTTCTTCCTTTGCTGGAACTTCTTTCTTGGCCTTCTCTCTCATCATTTTTTCCTTCTTTCTAATTTTTTCCTTGATGGAGTCGGAATCTTGAATGTCCACGAAGCGGTGTCGTACACCATTCTCCAACATTGCTTCATGCCCGGGTGAGAGTTGGTCCAAAGGAAAAGGCTCATCTTCGCTTTCAAAAATGACCCAAGTCCTCCTCAAAACATCAGGAGAATCTCGGTCGGTGTTGTCTTCTTCATAGCTTGACTCTGCAGGCTGACGGTGTGTAGTTTGCCAATTTGGCTTGCTAAAGTCAGGTTTGCTAGCTTGAGCGGTCTCTTTTGGCTTGCTAGCTTGAGCAAAATCATCTTTCTTCCTTGATTGAGCTTCCAATTTATCCCATAATTTCAATTTTTTGTTGGATTCCAAACCGTCTGAAGAATCGGAGCTCGAACCCAACCTCCTCGTGGTTCTGTCAACCTCATCATCCTTGGAGTAATCTCGCGGATGCCCTTCTGTAGGGTCAACAGCGAACCTCATTTTTTTCTTTTCAGTCTCCTCAAGATTCAATTGTCTTTTTACCTCTCTCATATCATCTTGCAAGTCTTTCATACGGGTCCTCAAATCTTGCAATCTCATGTTGGCTCGAATTCCTTGATCAAATATTTTGTTCAAACAGGCCTCCATTTTCAACGAATTCAACGAAGATGCAGTATGAACCATCAAAGTTTGACAAGCTGCATCAGCAGTCGTCTTGACCATTGTTTGTACCGTCTTATCAAGCCAAATGCTTGATCGACGATCCGCCGTGAGAGAGAACAAAAGTGATTCGATGATTTGAATCGAAAAGGCTGCAAGTAACAAGCAGAAAAATGACTCATGGACAATCATAAAGTGATGAATGCACAGACATCAGACCTAAGACCATGTGCAACAAAACCTCAAGCATCCTTAAGCAACATTTGCACCAAAGTCCTCTGGAGAATCACAATCCCTCTAGAAATCAAAATCCAAGTTGCAAACACCTTAGCAAATCAAGCATTTTTTTTCACCTGCAGTT
Organism: Breviolum minutum Mf 1.05b.01; assembly: GCA_000507305.1. Lineage (NCBI taxonomy): Eukaryota > Dinophyceae > Suessiales > Symbiodiniaceae > Breviolum > Breviolum minutum. The sequence goes on from DF241043.1 coordinate 83,008, forward strand.
GCATTTTTGTTTGTTCGAAAGGAGCCATGTTTTGACTCCTTCTTCGGAAATTTTCCGTGCAATTGTCCTCTTTCGAAATCTCCCTGTCAAAGGCCAAACACCTGGAAGAGAGAAAACTTGGTGGAGAATGAAAACTCGGAGATTCCAAAATCACAGGTTTGTTTTTACTTCTTCAAGAAAAAAACAAACAGGGCACCTCGTTCATCCAGAACTCGATAATCCCATGTCGGAGCATCTCGACCCCCAGGACTGGGATCAAACTTGTATTGGCCATACTCAAAGTTACAGCCAGAACAGAAAACACTTTGCCATGCCAAACTTTCTCCTCGAGTTCGTGGTCCATGAGTTTGTCTGGAAGTCATTGAAACCTGACTCACAGCAGGACTTGCAGGTGCTGCACTTGGCACAACCATCAGAGTGGTTTCCTCTTGATGATGGATTGCTTCTACTTCACGAAGATTGGACGATTCGCCTTGATTTGACGAGTCGCCTTCATGTGTTGTTTCTCCTTGCATTGCAACTCCAGAAGCTTCAAAGTCAAACGGCCCAGTCTCATTTGCAACTCCGTTTGGTGGTAAAGAAGTTTCCTTTGTTTCTTCAGAATCCAACAACACTTCTTCAACTTCTTTGAATGCATCTTCGGGCTTCAACAATGGACTGGAAGTTCTTTGCCTTTTCTGGGCTTGTTCTTCGTCATGCAATGGAGGTCGCGTACTATTTCTCCTTAATTTTCGAATCCATTTCGTTTTCACTTTCACCTTCGTGTTTCCTTTCATGAATTTTTTTCAGTATCATTTTCTCTTTTCGGTCTTCCTCTTTTGCGTTTTTGTGTCAAAGATTTCCTGATGATGTCCCACTCATTCTTGTGTAATTCCATTCTTTTCGTTTCAATGGCTTCTTTCATTTCTCGAAATTCAGCTCTGTCCTCTGGATTCAAATCATCCAGGACAAGTTCATCCCATTCGTTTCCTACATCGCATGGAAGTTCTTCTTTGTCTGCATTGTTCAGCACCGAGTGATCTTCGGGATCGAATCCAATTTTTTCTTGAATAGCTTTCAAAATTTCAGGCAATGCCATTCGATTGATCGTCCCTCGATTCTCAAAGCTGAAGTTATCACTCAAAGCAATCAACATTGTCGACCAATCAGTTTTTTCCACTTTCTTCATCAACCTCATTCAGACATTGATTGCACAACAAGATATGAATGAACGAATCACATTTGTTGGAAAATCAAAAAATAAAAGTAAAAATAAAAATTTACCACTTGGCATCCAAAGCACTTTGGGCGCAAAAAATAAAAGCGTGGCAAAGAACATTCGGGTTCAATTTGCTTGAGCCCAATGAATTCCTTGTATGAAGCAGGCTCTGAAGGTACAACATTCCAGTCAAGAGGCTTGCAAATGTGTTCCCAACACGCCGATTCCAATGGCATCGGAAAAAAAAGTTCTCATCTTCATCAGACGACCAAAGATAGAGAGGCCACATCAAGCAAGCCCAAGTCGAATGGCCCAAACATAGAAAATATTGTTTGTCTTCAACATCCATTTCATTCGACGATTCGCCTTGTTGAATGCAATTTTTCGTGAAAATTTCATGAGCCACTGCAAACTTGCTGAAATATGCATCTTCAAGCTTCACATCAGATGCAGACTTTCCTGATGTATAGTGTTGAAGCCATCTCCAAGCTGCTGCACCTTGTTCCAAAGTCGTTTCAGAAAGTGTACCCCATCTTTTTGGGCCCATCACATGATGCCAATGTTTTCCCATTTTGTGGCGTCCAGCTTCATGCATGTATTTCAATTTTGTGCGAGGTTGTTTCCTGGGGTCTTTCCAATCACGATCAAACTGTTCTTTTTTCAGCTTCGCTGGATGGCGGATAGAACGGTTCTCGAGAACAGAAGCACTTCTGACAACAGATTGCATTGTGGTAAAACTCATTTTTTTGCTAACTTTGCTCCTGGCCTCATTTCGAAGATTTCCATGCAGATCTTCAACAATCTTGTTGTCAGCAAATGTTGCAAGCAGAACATTTAAGATGTGTCGTGCAGCTTTTTCTCCTGGAGTATTGACACAAAAATCATCCTGGCGAAATGCATCCATCAGAAGTCTGGATGGAACAGTCAAAACTGTCTGAATGTGTTTGTGAAGCAACTTCACATGGGGATGAATACGGGGTACAACAGGTTGGACAAGTAGGTGCTCCAAATCCAAAAGACATTCATATTCTTCTTTCATTGTTCCAGCCACTTCACGTCTTACATCCTCATCATCTGAAAGAAGCAATGAATAGCATTCTGGAGGATACGAATACTTCGAATTGGACCACAGACGCAAGCCTGCCAAATGAAAAACAAGACCACACACTTTCTTCTCCAAATGCACAGTTCCACGATGCTGACACCAGCAAAATGTCTCAGGCTGACCAAGCAAAGCCAATGTTTCCTGTACATGTGTGTCTTTCATCCATGAAGATGTCATTTGTTGGGAATATTTTAAAGCATCCTGTGGAGATTTACAATGTTTGATCTGTTGGGTGTACCAATTCCACAGAGGCCGAGTGATGCAAGCCAACAATCTGCAATTGTCGTAGAGTTCTTCGGTCATCAACTTGTAAGCCAATTTGAATCCCCCACAAAGGCTTTTCAACATGTTCAATTCTTTTCTGGGATCGACACTTTTCTTCATTTTTTCGAGACGTTTCAGGATAAATTCATCTTCTCTAACAGATTGTTTCGTCTCCGGGTTGACCTTGTGCCCGAAAGATACTGTCAATGTTCGTTCTTCTGGTTGGTCTTCATCAATTTCATCCAATGGACGAATATTGTCTCCGTATTCATATTTGCAAAGCATTTTGAGAGTGTGGAATTCAGGCAAAAATTCATCACAGCATTGATTCCAACTGAACCATCGAGCAGGTTTGATCAAAGTGCCTTTGTTTTTGAAAGACTCCAATTCACTCATACTTTCCCACAGTCTGTTGTCGTTGATCACTGATTCATCTGCATCAAAGGCAATTCTTTCTCTGAATTCTTGCCACAGATCACTCAAAATGGTTTGAGATTCACAGAAAGATGCCATCATTGTCTGTTTCTGAGAAGAGTATAGTCCACTGCCAAAAGGTTTGTAGTTCAATCCAAAAATGTAAGAAGAATGCAATTGCGTTTTGAGAAAAATTCCTCCCATTGCCCTTCCAATTGCAAGTTTGTAATCCCGAATGCAACGATGAATCTTATCAAATCTGACATGTATACGATGCCCTTGCAATGCGAAAGCCATCCCAGCAGTCCCCACTGGTCCCTGATCCAAACTGAGCACAAGCAGAGGTATGTTTTGCCACCATGCTTTTTGTTGAGGCAGAATTGCAAGGGAAGTGTTGTTCTTTTCATTTTCAACGACTTCAAATGAATTTCCTTTTGCATCAATTTTCCAACTTCGAACTTCATTCACATCAACAATACCACTGTGAGAAGCATACAACATCGACAGTTCGACAGGTGGTTTCAAAGCTTCTGAATGGTCGACGATGCGCCCTGCCAAAGGCGTTGATTCAACATTCTGGGGGGATAGCTCAACAGTTCGGTCGACGAGTCGCTTTGCCGAACTTGTTGCTTCTGAATCGACGGTCCGCCTTCCATCAGGAGCAGTTGGAAAACGACCTTGAAAGTTGGCCTTTTTTGATTTTCTTTTTTTTCATTGGTCATTATTTCTTCATCATTTGCTTCTTCTGCGACATTTTTCAACGAAAAAGCATCCAGGCCCAAACGATTCCCACTCAACAATGCAAGCTGATGGTCAATTGCTTGAAGCTGACGGAAAGCACTCATTCTCTGAAGTTTTCTGTTTTTTGCAATTCGTGCCAATATAGAAATGTCAACTTCAGATGGTTTCAATGATCCAGTGTTCAAATGTTGAACTGGAGCATGACATCCCAAATCTTTCTCAGGACTAAAGGCACAAGAGACCAACATTTCCTTGTCGGAATGAGTCGAAGCATCTGCAACAAGACTCAATTGAGTGATCATACGAAAGACAGTTTGCACTCGATTCATGTACATACCTTGAATTTTTCGCTCCCAATAATCAGCTTTTGACTCAGAGGCTCCTGCTAAATCAGGACTGCTCAGTGCATCGTTTTTTTTCAAAAGTAATGCTTGCCGAAGAGAAATACCAGAGCAAGAAGCTGATTCTATTAATGCCCAAATGGTTTCAGGATCAACATCCACTCGAACAGGTCTCTCGGTGCCACTTCTTGGTTTTCTTCGAATTGCTGGCAAATTTCGAGAAATTGCAAATCGATCATCATGTCGAACTTTTTTTCAATAAAAGAATTCACAGATATTGAGATCACACCAATAAAGTCAAATCTCAGAAGACCAATGAGTTGCATCAACGTGGGGGGTTTGTTCTTTGATTGTTTTTTTCGCCAACGCAATGCAAAAAATGTAAAGATCATCAAATCAACAAATCCAACATGAGCATCCAATGAAGCAGGAAATGGTTCCTGAATATGTCCCTCTGCATTCAATTCAGACCAGATTCGTCTCACAGTTGGTAAAATATGTTTAAATCGATTTCTTAAGCTTTGTAGAAATCCACTAACCATCACACCGCCTGAAACAGGAGTTCCACAAACAGCTTGTAGATGTCGAAAAGTGAATGGTTCTCGCAAGTTTACTGAAAATTCAAGAGTTTGAACTCCAATCATTTTGATGCGTTCCAACATCCGCTCAAAAATATTCTCATCACGACACACCTCTCCGTAATGAAACCAGAAATGCATCAGACCCACCGTCTGAGCAACATGTTCTTGCAAAGAATTTCCAATAGAGTTTGTCCACAAATACACACAATCTAATCCGGATCCGAAAGCATCACCAACATTGCAGATTCTCAATTGATTGGACACAAATTCTTTTGATGCATCCACCTTCATTGCAAATGTTGAAGTCAACCATTGCCAACTGTTGAATTTTGCTGCACCATTTGAAGGCTGAAAGGCTTCCGCTAAATAACTCAATCTCCACCAAACACGATAATCACGTGTTACCCAAGCAGCTTTCGACCCAAAGATTTGCAGATTTTCCAAGTTCCACCATTCTCCATCATTTCTGTCGAGGCGATGATTTGCCATTAAAGATTGATAACAAGAATGACCAACAATTGTTTTTTTCATTTCAATTCCGAAAAAAATAAATCTGCATTGTCAGGCTTTCGAGGTATATAGATTGCTTCCAAATCGAATCTGGTGTTTTTCTCTTTCAATCTTGAGAGCCCAAAACAGCATTAAGTGATTGTTTAGTTTGTACTTGACAACCGAAAAACCAAAAACAACATCCAATGGCGAGCTGAAATCGTTTTTTTCCTCGGCATCAGCAGGTCTGTTGTCAGACACCAAGATCACTGTGAAAGTGAAACTGAGGTGGTTGTCCGTCACCAAAACAAATTCAATTCATCGCAACGAAAGAAACAAGCCTGTGAAGGCTTGACGCTGACGGCAATGCAGTCAGTGTCATCCCTTCACAGGTGCCATCCTTCAAGCTGCACCAAAATTCAACATCGCAAATTTATTGTGTTTCACATTTAGTGGCCACGAAAGAAACCAGCCTGTGAAGGATTGACGCTGACGGCAATGCAGTCAGTGTCTTCCCTTCACAGGCGTCATCCTTCAGCTGCACCAAATTTCCAGACAATATGAAAAATACATGCTGCTCCAGTTTCCATTGGAAAGTAGAGCAACACACATTCAACATCATCAGCAAACAACCTTGTCGATGCCAGTGAAAGAAGAGAATCCCTTCTTCCACTACCATCAGCAATCTAACATGTGTGTTAAAATCCTGAACACTTGTTCCGAATGACTGGTGATCCAAAGATTGAATAACCAGTCATTTGGAACCTGTTCACATCTAAGATCTCCAGGCGTTCACCTTTCAGCAATTTTGGCGTGCATGCTAGTGAAAGAAGAGAATCCTCTGGACTCCCTTCTTTCACGACCATAATCACCTGAACCTACGGCACAACTATTCACTGTCATAGCACCTCACAGTTGTTTTCAAACGATCATTCTAGAACACTCTCATGTTGCAACTGCCTTGATGTCTTCTCAATTCCATGCACTGAGGCACACACTCTCCGAAAGTTCACCTCAGCCGAACCAAAACATGCAAAGGAAATTCAATCACAGAAACATATTTGTCAACGAACAGCTTATTATTTTTTTTCCCTGATGATTCGCCTTAACGATCCGCTCTATGTAGAAGTCTGCACCACTCTCCGAAAGTTCACCTCAGCCGACCCAAAACATGCAAAGCAAAATTCAATCAGAGAAACATATTTGTCAACGAACAGCTTAAAGAAGCACAATTTTTTTTCCTGACGATTCGCCTTAACGATCCGCTGTATGTAGAAGTCTCCACCACTCTCCGAAAGTTCACCTCAGCCGACCCAAAACATGCAAAGGAAATTCAATCAGAGAAACATATTTGTCAACGAACAGCTTAGAAGCACCTTTTTTTTCCTGACGATTCGCCTTAACGATCCGCTCTATGTAGAAGTCTCCACCATGTTCGCAACTGCAAGTCCAAAGCCCGGTGGATAAATTTCAGATGAACGAATCAAATCTCGATTGCCAGAAAAATTTCCAGATTCTGAATGAGTCATCAAACTCGAAGTGGCGACATCGGGCCTTCTACGTTCCAAAACCATTATTCGAGGATTGTTACTCCACAATTGCCACGGTTTCAAAGATCCTGCTCCAAATGCAGCACCGTACGTCTGAATACATCTAGAGCAAGAAAAGTTCAATACAAGCTTCATTGATGTACATTTCGGCAAAACTGAATCACGAGGCTGCTCCAAAACAACAAAATTCGAGACAGCAAATGCCAACAAGTATATCATTGCCGTAAAATCCATCAATCGGTTGCCAATCCTGACAAATTCGAATTGTTCATTTCCCAGGAAAAAATTTTCTTCGTATCGACGAGACCACACCATGCAAACGATGCTCCAAGAACTGCAAGGAGTTCCAAACCAAATCAATGCATTTTCTGCAGATGTCATCAGAGCTAGAACAGCAAACCGAATTCCATTTGAAGTCAAAAAGTTGTGGGCAAGATTTAAACGAATGTCTAAAGGAAGTCCCCTCCGATTTTTCCTCATCATTGCTTTGGATAAATTTCCTTCGCCACAAAAAAATTCAATGAACTGAAAACATCTTCTTTCAGATCTCCTCCATCGCCATGTAACAACAGTCAAATACGTCAGCAGTCTGATTACATTCATAGACACCAGTTCAGGAAATGCTGCATGCAGCATTGATGTCCAAACACGGCAGGCTCTACCATTGTTTTCATGTTCATCTCGAACAAAAAAATATGAAACATTGCTTGGATCCTTGCAGCATCTCGAACCTCGTCAGGCAATATCATACCATCAAAAAAGATATCATTGAATAAATCCAGAGTCGCTCCAGAAGCAATTTCCAAAAATTTCTGATGGAGCAGCAATTCAGTTCTGTGATATATCTGCAACCATGAAGACATATGGCCTCAACGATATGGCGCTCTATGTGCTCGCTCGAAATTACAATCCGACCAAAGTCCGCCAGAAAAAGCAAATGTAATTGCTAAATATAACCGAGAAAAAAATAGAAACAATTCAAGTTCATCAATCCTGACAATATATTTCTTTTTGTGTTTTCATAATTTTGAAACTTGAGCCAAAGTGTGCTTGCTGCCCAAAATGTGCTTCCCTAGAATTTATGTAGATGTAAAAGCATTGGTTATCACAAATGTTTAAAAACATTCAGACACCACCAAATCTGAGACTCTTGAAGTCTGTTATGGAACCAATACAAAAAGCAAACAGCAATAATGAACTCAAACATTTCGTTGGTTTTAAGCAACAAGCTTGCAGAGACATTCCTACAGCAAAAATGGGTGAAGGCAGACTTACTTTTCCAAATGTTGCCCTCAGATCTACAAAACTGCCACCAACACTGAAGAACACATAGAGTCTAAGACTCTGACGAATGCACCTGTTGAGGACACCGCTGAGTGGAATCCTGTCAAGGCGCATACCTTGAAAGGACACCAGTCAGCAATGGTCTTGAAGATGAAGAACACCTGAGTCACAAAACAAAACATGGAGAACTATGATCTCAAAATATCGACAACAGTCAGAAAATCCATCAGATTCACAAAAAGTGTCGAAAACATTGAGAACACACTGAGATTCCAACTTTTCCATTCTGAATCCACAAAAAATATTCTCTTTCAGCAGTAAAAGACCTTAAACTTTGGATTGGTTTAAAGAGAGTTCTTCAGATCCAATAAAACATGGAGAACACGTTGAGTCTCCTTGCCTTCTTCAAGTTTCTGGCAACATTGGAGCAAATGGCAAATCTACAACCAATCCTCCAATCCGACATTCAGAAAAGAAGAATTGCCAGAAGATCCACCATCTGCTCCCACGGTACCTCAAACTTTTGGTTGGTGTCAGGAAGTTCTTCATATCTACAAAATTGTCAAAAAACATTGAGAACACACTGAGCCTGAGACAGAAAGCATGAAACAACCTGAGTGACAAAACATTCAGAAACAATCACAGTCACATCCAGCTCAGCAAATTTGAAATCATTGTTCATTGATGCAAAATGAATCTTGCAAAAACTAGATCACATGTTGGCTGAATTTAATCATAATTTCAATGTTTTTAAAGATTGTTTAAAGGTCTTTTAAAGATTTTTAAAGTTTTTTTAAAGATTGTTTAAAGGTTTTTAAAGGTTTTTTTAAGATTTTTAAAGTTTTTTAAAGATTTTGAAAGGTTTTTAAAGGTTTTTAAAGGTTTTTAAAGGTTTTTAAAGATTTTTAAAGGTTTTTAAAGATTTTTAAAGATTTTTCAAGGTTTTTCAAGGTTTTTAAAGCTTTTTAAAGATTTTTAAAGATTTTTTTCTCAAATCACACAAGCACATTGCATTTTGCTCGGTTTTTTTTTTGCTCATACCAAATGATGCAGCATATCCAAATTTGAACATTTTCAGTTCAAAGCGAAATCCCAATAACATGAAATGTCTCATGTTCAAAGCCCCTAAAATGACCACTCACTCCAAGCTTCTCCATCAAAATCATAGACGATCCGCCATCTTGTCATTGCAATCCAAGATGGCATCTCATTGGACAAGCTTGTTCAAAAGGCAGATCACCACTATCCATCCATTCTTGAAGACAATGACGATGAAAAGAATGTGGACAATTCAATTTGACCAAGGGCCCATGTTCTCTATCTTCAACATTGGGACACAGACAAAATGAACACAACTCCACATTTTGAACACGACGGGGAACAAAATTTTCCTCCAATGGTGGAATAGGTTCAAATTCTTCATCTCCAGGTCCTGGAGGTGCAACAACCGCAGGTGCTTCCACAGGCACTTCAGCAACAGGTGCTTCAGCAACAGCATTTTCTTCAACTGCAGCAGGCATATCAGCCATAGGTGCTTCAACAACAGCTGGTGCTGCATCAATAGCAGGTGCTGCATCAACAGCAGGCACTGGATCAACCATAGGTGCTTCAACAGCAGGTGCTGCATCAACCATAGGTGCTTCAACAACAACAGCAGGTGCTGCATCAACTGTAGGTGCTTCCACTGCAACAACAGGTACTTCCACTGCATCTACAGCAGCAGGTGCAACAGCTGCAGGAGGAGGAGGTTCTGCCTGCTCAACATTCACTGCACCTGGAGCCACCATGGCTTGATTTGCACGAACAATTGCTCCTGGAGGAATGATTCTTCTTCGAATTCTCACTGGTGGCGGGCTCAACGAAGAAGCTCTTCCCTCAGACACACCGCTATTTTGCATTGCATTGGACGATCCGCCTTGGTGCATGCGAAATTGAGGAACTGGAATTCCTGAAGCTTCTGAATTGTTGTTCATGGGTCTCACGAAAGCTCTCATTGAACCATGTTCGGTGGCAGGAACAATGACTCTGTTCCTATTGTTCTGAGTTTCGGTCATCCATGTAGGTTGCCATCCAAGCATCAGTGCACAAGAGTTCAATGAATCTTCAGTCAGAAGAGCCACTCCATTACCAATCATGGTACAAACACGATTCCAATGTGTTTGTTCCATTTTGACAGCATTGAATGCATTAACACACCTTTTCAACAATTTCTTGTACTTGAATTCAACTCTCAAGTCCGCAATGCGAGTCCAAGGCTGAATGGTTAGGGTCATCAAGTAGAGCAATTGACACAATCCTGCAACACTCAAATTTGAGGTGACTGCTGCATTCCACGGTTCATGCATTGACTCAATCAATGCACTCAATTGAACTCGTGGCAACTTCCTGATCATGAGGCAATTGGAGGGAATATTGTCGCATTTAGCATAATCCCGAGTCAAATAATGAGTTGCATTCAAGCGAATAGAATCAACATCCAATTCACCCTCAGACGAGGAAAGTCTGCTTCCATGACTTCTGCGAGCATCACTTCGATGATGTCTGGAGGATCTACGATGACGGTGTCGGCGAAAAGACCGAGATCGAGACCGACTTCGAGATCGAGAAGAGCGACTGTCTCTTCTTCTTTCTCGTCGTCTTCCTCTACGATCTCCAGACGAGCCGCCTTGATCCAAGGATGAAACCAACATGTGTTGGTGATCTTCCGGATGCGACGGTCCGCCTTGATCCAAAGGTGCTCCACGAGGTTGAGGCACCACAGATTGAGACTGGAGAGGAACCGGAAGAACTGGTCCTGCAGTGGACTGGACTGCTGGACGTTGCACCACAGATGAAGACTGGAGAGGAACCGGAAGACCTGGTCCGGTCTGGTCTTGCATCATAGAGGGCATGGTTGCAGGCATCCCAACTGGAAGCAAAGACGGCATCATCATGTTCATTTGCATTTGTCGCAAAAGTGAAGACACGTCCATCGGTTGTTGCATCATCATCGTCACAAAGACAAGGAAAGAAAGATGCTACCAAGTTTGATTTGAGCAAGAAACTACTCCAGCAACTTCAAAATTGTTTGTTACTTTCTCGTACAACAAAGCGCAACAATGCTGTGCAACAATACAGAGAAAATCTGACTGCCCAGTACTTCCAATCCATTTCCCTTGCATGAAATTTAAGATCGAAACTTTGGCCCAGCGTAGTTTCCGACAACAAAATTGGATATTGCAAAGTGAGATTTTCCCACGAGTCGTGGGAAAAACTCAAATACAATACCCATTGTTGTTCCCTGAAGACCTGGGCGACTGATTCGCAGTGCAACAATGTAACAACACTGAAAAATTCTGACTGCACCAGTGACTTACAATCAATTTTAATGTTCCGAATTGAAACATAAAACCCTTGCATGAAATCTAAGATTGAAACTTCAGCTTAGCGTAGTTTCCGACAACAAAATTGGGTATTGCAAAGTGCGATTTTCCCATGACAAATGTCATATGAAAATCGCAATACAATACCCAATGCTGTTCCCAAAAGACCTGGGCGACAGATGCAATTGGAGACAATTACTCCAATCATCTCCAACAAAAACAGTTTGGTTCTAATTCAATTTGGGCCGAAGATTCAGACTGTAGAATTCACTGGCTTTGACCATTGCAAAAAGCTCCTCAACCTTGTATTTTAGCTTGAAAAAACAAAAACATCAATGAACGAAAACAGTTCTTTCCGACACTGAGGTTTCAACTCCTGGACATAAAAGGAAGAACAACTCATGTTGCTCCAGTTCAATCCAATGGATGAAAATGGAGCAACACAACCTGGCAGAGCTGTGATCCTGAAAAGCAAACTTTGAAACTGAATACTACTTGTATCACTCAGCAAAATGACAAACAAGCAAGGCTTGGACAACTGATAAGATGAAGAACAACTCATGCTGCTCCAGTTTCTTATAGTTTCCATAAGAAAATAGAGCAACACAAGCAGAGCTGCATTCCTGAGAAGCAAACATCAAAATTCCATACAACTTGCAACCCATATTGTGCATCACTCAGCAAAGATGGCAAGCACGGCCTGGACAAAGCTTGACTGGGCAGAAGCCTGTGTGGACACCACCCAGGTTGCTGCACAGTCAGACCATAGTGACCTTGTTCAAGAATCTATTGCACAAAAACAATTTGAACCACTGGGAAGAAAACAGTAAAAACAAGGAGCAACTTGATCGCACAAGGCCACGACAAAAACAAAGCCCGAATTGACCTCATGAAGCAACAAATTATCGGTTTGATGAGGCGGATCGTCAATCAAACTGCATTGGAAAAAATGCTCAATCAATAAAATCAGCATTTGAATCCAACCACAAATGAAGAAGCAAAAAGACCATACCTGACAAGGTCTGATCAGTAGGATCTTGTTCTCCCAGGAACCTGTGCAAGAAAAGAAACATGCAATGAAACAGAAGAAGACAAACAAAACAACACTCAATTGTGCACAAAATCGAACGAGCCAGCCTCCCAGATTTCGATGCATCTATACCTTATCGCTTGAGAATCAGCAAGAAAGTGAATGCTGAAAACAACTTAAACTTCAATTTGATTTAATCACACTCAAATTGTCTTTTGCCTTTCAGGAATTTCCGTCTGTCGTCGCAGAGATTTCACTGCTTCTCAATGCAAAAGATGAAGGTTGAGAAAACAAAAGTTATTTAAGAACTTGTCATCTTATGGATCGTATTTTCATGATGAATCTCATTGGAAGAATCATGATAGTTTTTTCTTTCTCCCTCACCCTTCAGGAAGAACTTCCTAACGAATCGCTTTTGGAAGTATTTGCCTAGACATCAATGAAGCACTGTACTTCCAGCAAAACAGATTTAAAAGTCTTGCTGGTTTGACGTGAAATTTCTACAAATCAGCTTCCCCAATGCCAATCCTCATCAAAATCATCTGCAGGAATGCAAGAATGGAACGAATCGTTCAGAACAACATCTGCAGGAAGGGAACCTTCATCATCAATGTTCACATTGCATTCTTCAAAAGCCTGTATTTTTTTCGCAAATAGATGCGTGTACAGCTTTGCCAAACTTTCGCAATTGCCAAGCTTGCGAATATAGGCTTCTGCTGCCTTTTCTACCAGAGCAGCTTTTTCCTTCTCCATAAATCCTTCCCATGTCCAACCTGAAGGCCACGGTTTCACCCAACCTGAAGGCCCTTTCAATTGAGGTTGCACTTCCCAAAGATATTCCAACCACTTCCAATATATATTGAGATGGTTGTGCAACACATTCNATACGCCTTCTTCAGCCTCAGACTCTGGCTCTGGGACTGACGAACCGCCTTGTTGAGGATATGGCACAGAAGGTCTTCGAGGATCTTTGGCCACAGCAACTGGACCAGCTACCTTTCCATGCTCACGCCCAGGAGGTGGTCGTTGTACCCATGGAGCTCTGTTAGGATCTGGCCAAATTGGTCTGGCTTTTGCAGGTGGAGGAGGCAAAGTTTTCACCACAACTTTCGGAAGAGGAGGAGGAGATTTTTTGGCCGGTGTTTCTTCAACAGAAGAATCTTCAGAAGGAGGGGCAGAAGCAACTTTCGCAATGTCTTCAAGAGGCCTTTTTTTAGGAACTGGAGGTCTCCAAGGCATGGCTTTGACTGGCGTTGCTTTCCCAGGAATCGCTTTCACTGGCACAATGTTTTGTGGAAGATCAAAAAGACCAGGCTTTCCACAGCACCATTCAGACTCGTCCAGAATGTACTGGTAAAAGTAGTACAAGTCACCAATGAATTTGTCGATCCTCTTCACATAAGGCTCAGGTGCATACCGACTCTCTGTTGATCCAGGTCCGTGCAATTCGGCCATAGAGCTTCTGAACTTGAAGACAACCTCAGTAAATACTTGTAAAAAGGAAAAGACAAATAAAATGAAGAATGGGAACAACATCTCTAGTTGCTTGCTAAGTGCTTCAACTCACCAAAAAAATGTAAGAAAAAGGAAATTAAAAAATCATGAAAATATGGAATATTTTCATAAAAAAAACAAAGTAACATTTGCCACACATTGGTGGTGCATAGGATACAAAGCTCGACAACTTTGAAATTCCTGTGTGTTGACAACATCATAGATGCAACCAAAAAGTTTGTCGACATCTTTCCATGGATACCTTCCAATCTCCCACCATCCATTGCAATCGATGCACCGGAACACTGAGAACCTGGATCCTTTTCCTGCATAAGGGGCAGGATTCTGACCTTTGGGCACCCCATGCATGAAAACACAATTGTTCATGTGCATATCTTGCAGAAAACAATGTTCTTCCAGGATATATTGTCTCTGCAGCGTGAATGCCCACATCATGTAGCGAAAAACCAGGACAAAGATCTCACGAGAACTGATTCTGGCTACATCATCTGCAATTTTTTTCATTTCTCGACCCACACTTGTGCCATCTCCCATTGCTTCCACCAGCAGCACCGATCTGTCTTTGCCAGCAACCGTTTTCCAATGTGCAAAATGCAGGAAACGAGGAAACTGACTTCTGACACTGTCAATTTGGCTCCACTTTTGCAAATGTACCGCATCTTCTTGTTGATCCTGGTCAGACACAGTTGAGAGCTTCATGCAAATATTCAGCTTCATGGGCAATTCACCCTCAGCAGGGTCTTGATCCAAACCATGCAATCTCAATCTGTACATTTCCAACTCTGACAAACAGCAATCACGATGTTGTCCTCTTCCCACATATCTGTATGGTCCCCGGTACTCTCCAACCCAGCCAGCTCCTACATCGCCCACGAACAGCTGAAACTGCCCTGACATGTTCAGACCAGTATGATGAGCTTTCAGGAACTTGCGATGAAAACCACACCAGCTAGTGGCTGATGCAGCAGTAGTATCTGGACAGATTGTAAAATCCTGAACTTGCCATCTTCCTCTGGCAACATCAGCCCAAAATTCATTCGTGACATCTTTTGCCATTGGGCTTGGACGATTCGCCTTATCAAGCCAAATGCTTGATAGACGGACCACCACACAGGGACGAACCGCCTTGTCAGTTGGAGTGATCCAACTTCGAAGGACGATCTACAAAAGAAGCTTGACCGCTTGAATCGAAACAGCTGCATCATTACATTTCATTGTTGGTGTGTTTCAACATGAAAAGCAATGAATCATCCACCAATCTTGAATTTTAGAACACAGGGAAAAAACTTTCAATCTGACTGCGTGCATCTTCAACCTGATCATCATTGAGGACGAGACGTTTCGATCAAAGCCAGGATCAGGTGGAAGCAGCTGAAAACCTGCCCAAAACAACCATGTTGGAAAGAAAGTGAAAGAGAGCAAGAAATCATCAATCAATGAAACATTTCAGAAATAATCAATTAATGAAACATTTCAAAACAAGCCAAGAGCAATTTCCCACTTTTCAAGCACCAAAGCAGAATTGTCTTCACTCATCTGTACCAACAAGCAACTTAGGCTTTGTTTTCGAGTGTTTGGAGCAAATCAGCAACAAATCATTCTCCAAACGACGATTAGCCTTGTTGGAAAAACATAGTTGCATGGACGAATCAAGCAACAAATCTTTTCCCAACGACGACACGTTTTGAAAGACGAGCCGCCTACAGGAAAACTGTTGCATTCCAGGCCAAATTGAGCAATGATTGAAACACATTGAAATCAAACAATTGTTTATCAAAGATGATGTCAAGCAATTCTAAGAAATGGGTTTTCTTCAATTCAAACAAAAAGCTCAATCCAAAACCAAATGTGATCCGCCGGAATTCACTCACTTTGTGGCTGCAGGCTTCTTCCAAACTCCTTGAGGCACAGAAGGAGCCATAGGAGGTGCTGAAGGACGCACTTGTTCAATTACTGGACCAAAGCAATNTGTTTGGAGCAAATCAGCAACAAATCATTCTCCAAACGACGATTAGCCTTGTTGGAAAAACATAGTTGCATGGACGAATCAAGCAACAAATCTTTTCCCAACGACGACACGTTTTGAAAGACGAGCCGCCTACAGGAAAACTGTTGCATTCCAGGCCAAATTGAGCAATGATTGAAACACATTGAAATCAAACAATTGTTTATCAAAGATGATGTCAAGCAATTCTAAGAAATGGGTTTTCTTCAATTCAAACAAAATGCTCAATCCAAAACCAAATGTGATCCGCCGGAATTCACTCACTTTGTGGCTGCAGGCTTCTTCCAAACTCCTGGAGGCACAGAAGGAGCCATAGGAGGTGCTGAAGGACGCACTTGTTCAATTACTGGACCAAAGCAATGCAACTCAAACTCTTCCCTTGTCAGGATAACCGCCTCCCACAACAAGAAACCTTCATAGGTGCACAGGGACTTGATATTGGTGTCTCTCTGCAAATGCACCCATTGCTTGCCAGCACTCTTTCCCATCTCTTTGATGATCTTCTGCTGATACATCCATTTGTAAGAGGCTTTTGGGATCTTCATTCGAAAAAAGACCAAATTTTGGTCATAGATCCATTCATTGTGTGTTTTTCCCCAATTGGATCTTTCCCAGCACTCTTTCATGCAGGCCCGCAATGAGATGTAATTTTGGTCTCCATAAAAAGGCGGAATCTGACTTTTGCCAACTCCTTCAGAACCATAGAACTTTGCGATATTTTCTTCCTTGTTCTCGAAATATCCATACAAGAAGATGACCTCTTCATTACCATCCCACTCTGCAGTGCACTCGGGGCGATTCATATTTCTTCTGATGTCAGATGTGGCATAGGGATGAGTGCCTCCCGGCTTGGATGGGATGGACGGCTCCACGAGCCATTTGACGAATCTGAAGGGTTCACGTTCTTCTTGAATATGAATCACATTTGCCTCCACTGCAGGAGACGGTCCGCCAAATCCTTCAAATGAAGATCCAGACGCAAATGGTGTTGCCCGTCCTGCAGACACGAATGGCACTGACGGTCCGCCATACCCGCCCGATCCAGGAACAGGGACTGACGATCCGCCTTTACCGCTGCCTTTGCTACTTGTTCCCACAAGAGCTGAGGGTTTTGGCGGTGGCATCGAAGCAAACTGCTGATGGAATGACGACATGGCTTCCAAAGTTCCTATGAAAAGTGAACAGAGGTTCCAAACTTGAAATTTGAGCAAAAAAGGCTTCAGAAAAAAACACAGTAAAGAGTATGGAAACATGATCTTCGAAGCACTCACAAATTCAAGGTCATCTGAACAGAGACGGACATATCTCAGTGCAATCAATGCAACCCCAAAGAAGCCACGCCTGCTCAGAAGGCACTGAATCTTCACAAGTCGTTCCTGGCAATGCAAAGTAATAATGAAACGATGTCAAGACCGCTGAATCAGTGATCATTGTTGCAAACAGAGGATATCATCGCAAACAAAAAGTTCTCACCTTACTTTTCACTTTCCAATTGCAGAGCGAATGCATTGTTGAAGATGAAACAGAGCCTCCAATACATATGTGTGATCTACAAGTGGCACAGGATGCCAAGCTCTTCGCTGGTTCAAAAGATGAGACAAAACAGTGTTTAGATCACACTGTCCAAAAAACATCATACTTGCCAACAAAGCACCAACAGATTTGCTGGTTCCATCACAAACAAAAACAGCATGAATGACACGCTGTTCTTTGCATACTGGACAACAGTGCTCCAATTTCAAAAAATTGTTCAGACTGTTGATCGTATTCTTCAAAATGGTGCTAAATGCCCGGCGGCAGGGTTCAGATTGATATGCTCCATAATGATTCCGTTCCCACTTTTGGTTGACAATCAAAACGTTTTTCTGTCGTGCCCATGCTTCCCACTGGAAACGACAACGACGATCATCTCGACTGAAATTGAAAATCAGATTCACCTTCGGGGCAAGTTCTCCAATACGATTCAAACTGTTTTGATCCATCCAAGTCAAGACTAAATTGTCCTGATTGAAAAAAACGGCTGCATTCAATGGTGGAGGAGCTCCATTGCCAATCGCCAACTGATTCTGCAAATCTTCCACTGTTGTCCATTCAGATTGTGCAGTTTTCCAGATTTTCAATTTTGCTGAATTTGTCCATTTGTCCAAATCATCTTCTCTGTATGGCAGACACAAATCCATTTCGATTTCAGTTTCTCCCAAACAGTCACTGATGTATCCTCTAATGACTGGAAGAGAATGCTCACAAACTGAGTTTCCTTCAATGACCTGCCCTGACGATTTGTCAACAATTCGCCCTGAAGATTTTTCGACGATTCGCCTTGCTTCTGAATTCGAATCCCTCGGAGTTCTTTCCCTTTCTTGCAGCGACTGACACATTTCGACGTTCTCTTTCAAAGAGAAATACGGAGTACTTCTTTGTGGCATGCTGTGCGCCATGACAAGATTATCAGCAACCGCAAAAAGGGGAAAAACAATTTCATCTCAGTTTGAGCAAAAAATCCAAACATTCGGAAATGAAAGACAGAATAATCAGAAATAAAAGTGTGTCCGACTCACTGTCACCAAATGTCCATCAAACATGTCAGTATCACCTCCAAACAGAAGTGCAAACATTGGCGATTGAGAGCTGATGATGGGAGGTCAGTGGAGCAACTCCACTGACCTCCCACCAGCAGAAAACAATTTTTGCAAAGATCGACATGTTTGAAGGCAAAATGGCTGACAAAAATGAGTAGTACTTGCATTTATTGTCCGTCCTGCCCCCCCTTGCTGCTGCAAGGGTTTCCCCCACTGACCTCCCAGTAACAGGAAACTGTTTTTCAAAGACATGGTTTCAAGGCCAAATTGACTGACATACATGAGTTCTAATTCCTTTCCAAATAGGATTGGAGAAAAAATTGTGGGTATTTTATGTTAGTTCTTTGAAAAGAATTGATGTTCAAGGTTCAGTTTGTTTGTGGGTTGTTTACAATTTTCAAAAAAAACACAAAAAGACAAACAAAGGAAGAAGACAAAGGCAAATTCACATAAAAAAAATCCTTAAAAATCTTTAAAAAAAAATCTTTAGAGCTAAACCCCCCTGATCTAACCCTCACATATCTAACCACCACAACAGGATCAAGGAAANACTCCACTGACCTCCCACCAGCAGAAAACAATTTTTGCAAAGATCGACATGTTTGAAGGCAAAATGGCTGACAAAAATGAGTAGTACTTGCATTTATTGTCCGTCCTGCCCCCCCTTGCTGCTGCAAGGGTTTCCCCCACTGACCTCCCAGTAACAGGAAACTGTTTTTCAAAGACATGGTTTCAAGGCCAAATTGACTGACATACATGAGTTCTAATTCCTTTCCAAATAGGATTGGAGAAAAAATTGTGGGTATTTTATGTTAGTTCTTTGAAAAGAATTGATGTTCAAGGTTCAGTTTGTTTGTGGGTTGTTTACAATTTTCAAAAAAACACAAAAAGACAAACAAAGGAAGAAGACAAAGGCAAATTCACATAAAAAAAATCCTTAAAAATCTTTAAAAAAAATCTTTAGAGCTAAACCCCCCTGATCTAACCCTCACATATCTAACCACCACAACAGGATCAAGGACACTACCTCCTGAAAACACTAACTTTTTCAACCATGTCTTTTATATATATCTATATATATATATTGATGTTCTTGCAAATATCTACATATAATCACATATTGTATGTAATTATCATCAACCTTGTGGAAACCCTGCATGATTGAAATAGATCACGTAAACCCAAACATCCAGTGAACTGTGGCTCCCGTACATAGGAGCGTACCATGACCCCTTCAAATTTACAGTAGATCGAGCAACAACGGTCTGAGCTGAAATGGCATTGAAAAGAATACATGAAGCACTAACTTCATCATCGTGATAGCGATCGTCATCTACAACCCAGAACTTTGGTGTCACCCACATCTCAAGCTGACTGCGCTGTCAAAACAAAGATGAAGGACATTTTTCTGGTTGCTTTCTCCATCTTTGTGCATGGGACTAGGAGACAAAGAAGTGGGAGAGTACTTTCATTCGATCGAGAGTGAAAAGGAATTTGAATCTACTCCACTTACATCGAATTGCATCCAATTACAGTATATTGCCAACTCTTGTTCACGCTTCAAGCTTGCCACTGGATATCTCCCAACTTCCATTCGATTGATACACTACATGCACGCAGAACAGCGTTGCTTGCGTGATCCTTGTGAACTTGTGCCACGTGCTCATAGTTCACAATGTGAACTATGAGCACATGGCACCTCTGATTGGCAGCACAGACTATCTGTCGAGAATGTGCTTCTGTGTGGATATCCAATCCTGATGAACCAAACATTCATATACTGATACCCAACTGAAATCAGAAAACAGCGATTTGACATCCCCAAATGAACTCACTATCAAATCTTCATATTGCAGCTCTCATTCCGTATATCGATCCCTCTCATGGTCATTGAAGAACATCACTTGCACGGTACGCACAGCCGCTCATTGCAGCTTGGTGAAGGATGCGACCTTGGTGTGAGCTGCTAGGCTGCTTTATTTTTAGAAAGGGACATACATTAAATATCCAGTGGGTAAAACATGTCATGCAAACAAAGAGAAGATTGCTTGGACAAATATTGAACATTGTATGAAAATGTATCAACAAATCCAGGCAATCAAGATGATTATATACTTGGATGCCTACTGTTGATGTCTATACACTCCAAGCAACTCCTGTATCCCACCTATCAATAGCTGTAGAAAAATAAACTCATCTTCCCAATTTCTTCTCGAGTGAATATTTTTAGTTCCCGCTTAAAAAAAGTACTCCCAAAAACACGTGCGGTACATCACCTAATCTGGATTTCTTCCAGGCAAAGCCAAATATGCAGCAAAATTCTTCAACATACCATCTGGAAACAACTTCAAGAAGGGAAACCAATGAAAATAACTTAAAGTTTAGGTGCCCAAACAAAAGGCAAATTTGGACAGCAACCTCAACTAAGTTTCCATGTGTCTGCCATTGAAACAAACAATCACACGGAGACCTTCCTTGGGTCACTATCCAACAGTATCTCTTAAGATATGAAACAAACTTTGACTAGTGAAAGCCGAAAATTTGGGCAGAACAAAACAATTGAAAAACAAAAACACAGCTGCCCCACACAGTTTCAACTGCCGAGGCAGGCACTAAAGATAGGATGGGAAACTTTCAGAGACAAAGATCACTAAATGCCGTCTGGCACGCGACCTTGCAGCTGACGGTTGGGTCGTGGGAAAACTTTAAGCCCACCTTAATGTGGTAAAATCACCAGCTTCATGGTGTACCATTCAGCTCGAATCATTGGAGATTCCCAAACCAAAAATCCAACTGATGAACTTTCCCATCAAGAAGACGATGAGGTGATAGCAGGTTTCATGGCCAGGAAGGGAGAAATGAGAAATCCCATGAAACTGGTGTATTTCTGCGGAAAAACAAATACAAATACTATAATACTATTGGAGTAAGTCAGTATGTCCTCACACTCAACACAAACAACGTAGATAAGAAAAAATGAAATGAACCATCGATGATCTTCAATATGAGAGACAAAAGCACATTGGACACTGTGATGCCTACGGTACAAGTATCACCTTAGCAGCCTTAGCACACGAAACCATAGCTCCAACTATCAGCTGCTGTTGCTGACCAATTGCCGGAAGCTTTCTGAAACAACTCCGATTTCGGTGCCATTCGTGTTCCAAATGTACTGGCCTTCTCGGAAGGGTCATGTGTCATGTCGTATAGAAAAAAACCTTCAATTCCCCAAATCATGCCTTTGATTTTCATTGTTCTTTGGATTCAAAACCATCAAACGAATCAAGCCTTTCTATAAACTACACTTTCTTTGGGTCCCCGGTCCCCATCCCAGGACCATCTCTGTGGCTTCCTTACAGGACCATCTCTGTGGCTTCCAAACTTCCTTACAGTGCCCTAAAAAAAAGGGGATGTTAGTTTCCAAGGGTTTTTTTTTGATTCCAAAAATTTTTGAAATCGAAAGACCAACTGGAGTGGTCCAGATACTAAATTGGCGCTTAATGATGGCATACTATCAATCTCAAGCACCAACAAACCCCTGACTAAGATGACCCTGGCCAAATTATCATACCTTGAACTACCATTCAAATTGACAGATATTCAAAACATTTGCCCATTTGCAAGGAGGAGTACAAATCAAACATGCTTCGATTCACCCTTGGACTCCAAATAACGTAGTACTTTAATTTGCAATTGAAAGACATTTACACAAAATCTATAGTCAATGAATCAACGGTTTGGTAAGAATTTGGAGTTCCAAAATGTTCCAAAGCACAATCTGGGCAGTGTTTGTAACAATGTTCAAATGACTCTCGTTTCCAAGGGACATTTGGATATGACCCAAGTCTTGGGCTATTGGATCACATTAAGGAAAGCATCCCTTCAGATGTTTTACCCTTACAAAGCGCCAAGTTGAATTCACGTTTTTTGGGATTTGGAGGCCCTGGCGTTGTTTAACAAGAGGTTAAAAAAAACATGTCAGTTCAAAAATTAATATGTGGTCAAACAAGGGAAAACATATCAATATTTCCCTATTAATTCAAAGGTCAAGTCATCAAGTAGCAACACATGGTAGATCTGCTGATTTTCACTGTCTGAGCAAGATACGTCCACAACACAAAGCCACAGCTCCTCGTTCACCACCTGTTAAGATGAACCCGCATGGGAAGCTGAAGATGGTTGTGCACCAAGCTGCCAAACATCACTGTGGAAGATCACATGCAAAATGAGGGTTAAACAAAGAGACCTAATCTTTGGTAAATGCCAAGATCTTTGACAAGAATTGACTGTTTTTGCTAGCAGAACCAACGCAAATCTGAAGGGTGTATGATGAAGATTTTTCGCAAATGAATCATTGGCAGACACGCCTTTATTTGTGTTTAACAAAATCTACATGGCTATCCTGCCATCCAGCTATCTCACAAACATGTACAAATGTACAGAAACCAAGAGGGAAGGCGGCGTTACCGCTTGACTCACCAAAACATGGTGAGACGTGGTGCGATGTAACTGATCCAAGTCCAAATCAACCAGAATAGCCTCGATGTCGAACCCACTATAAAACTTCAGTCAAAACATCTGATGCTAAAGGTTGAAACCACCGTATTTGGATCATGATCAGGTAACGATACTACATTAGCATGATCATGATTTCATATATATTATTGCTTTAATCATCATAAAACAACTCCACACTCAGCCAAAGTAACATGGAAACTCAACATCCAACATGAAAAATTTTACCCGTGAAAAACCTTGGAAGGCATCCACTGTAGCAACGTTGGTCAAGGTGATACCACCTCAAGGAATCCAGGTGGTTGACTTTTCNACGGATTTGGCTCTGCTAGGCGCGCTGGGCTGGGTTGGTCTATGCTGGTATCCCTTTTTTTGAAGTGAACCGAAAATCAATGAGTCGGAGATGGTCGAAGTTCACCTAGTAGTGAGGGATAGCGATGTAAGCATGCGATCCAACATTGCAGCGCGCTATAGTCTCAAAAGATGCCGGTAGATTGTGCATCTTGATGGCTGTTCTTCGCAGTTGAACCAACATCCAAGAACATAAACTATCACAGAAATGATTTGCGAATTCTAAATGGGTGCGGAATTGTTTTGGGATTTTTGTTTTTGTCGTTTTTTGTTTTGGTTGGAGGTGGCTTTAGGGCTGTCCAGGCTCCTTTTTGGGAAAGCACAGGGGTGAAATGCAGGTTTCGTGCGGGTGGGACACGAAAAACTGCCGCAAAAAACAAAATTTCCGGTTCATTTCTATTTTCTGTTAAGATGTACCCATTTTCATTTTCTGGAGCTGCGTCTTGTACCTTTCCTTTTTCTCCAACTAACATAAGCTCAGGCGCTGCCATTCGGCATACACGACGAGTCACGGACTAAGCGACCCGCGCTTTCTTTTTCGGCCTCTTCCTTTTAGAACGAACCTCAGCAAGTACACCCTTCAGCTGATCTCGAACTCCCGAACTGTCACCGCTACAGCATGCATTACCCCAGGTGACAACGGATCCATCTCCCAGAATCGCAGCAAAGGCCCGTTCTGTGGCTTGAATCTGCCAGACACCCTTGAGCTGATTTCGAACTGCCGAACTGTCACCGCTACAGCATGCATTACCCCAGGTGACGACCGGATCCATCTCCCAGAATTGCAGCAAAGGCCTGTTCTGTGGCTTGAATCTGCACGACACCCTTGAGCTGATCTTGAACTGCCGAACTGTCACCGCCAAGGCATTCATTACCCCAGGTGACGACGGATCCATCTCCCAGAATCGCAGCAAAGGCCCGTTCTGTGGCTTGAATCTGCATGACACCCTTGAGCTGATCTTGAACTGCCGAACTGTGACCGCCATATTCTGCATGACCCCAGGTAACGACGGATCCATCTCCCAAAATCGCAGGAAATGCCCCTGCTTCAGCAAGTAGACCAGCTGTGGCTTGAATGTGCTGCACACCCCTCAGCTGATCTTGAACTGCTGAACTGTCACCGCCAGAGTCTACATTACCCCAGGTAACAACCGATCCATCTTCAAGAATAGCAGCAAAGGCCCCAAAGGAGGCCTGAATCTGCTGCACACCCTTCAGCTGATCTTGAACTGCCGAACTGTCACCGCCACATTCTGCATGTCCCCAGGTAACGACTGCGCTGCCTCCACGACACCACAAGGCAAAGGCAAGGCCTGTTGCTGCCAGTTGTGGTTGAAGTATCACAGCTGTAAGGCACTCTCCGTCCTGTATCTTCGCTTCTCCTAAGGTTTGCTCCAAATCGACTAGGGCTTCTCTCTCAGCATTGATAAGTTGGAGGTACTTTTTTCCAAAGGCTCTTTGCGCCTTTGTCATTACATCTTGAACCGTGGAAGAAGGCGCAAGTGTGAGAAGTTCAGGATTCCCACTCATCAAAGCTACTTGAATTTGGAGCATTTGCGACATTTTGCGACGTCCTCAAACTCTTCGTTCAACATCAGCAATGAATCTCTACTTCACACTTTGAGCCCCAACCGAAATTCTTGAAAGGACTCGTGATCTTTGTTGTTTTGAGCTGTTTGCAGGAGTTTGGGGCATCCAAACAGTTTGTCAGTGGAGTGTTGCATAATTATATTGTTGATGTCGAGACTCAGTTCTCACAGTTTCTCACAGGAGGTGTTTTTTCTATTCAATCTCGAAAACCTTTCAAACTTCGACCACTATCGACCGGCGCATGGTACCCCCCCGCCTGTAGCATGACGACACCGGCCTCATCCAAAAAATCCACAAGAAAAACGCTGGGGGAGAAATGTCCGTGTTTTTGGTTGGTAGAATGTAACCATGAACTCACTGTGTACAGTACTGGATATTACTACAACACAAAACTGTGGCATCACCTAGCTTTACCAACTCACCCTAGCAATGAAAATGGAAGCAACGACACGAGCCGCCTCAAATGTAGGGCTATGAACTCGTATCAACGGTGACACCGTCTCCAAACCTGGCTTCATCTTCGGTTTGAACTTATTGAAATACATCGATCTCAATGTATATATCAGTGTATCAGTGTATCTATATTAGATGTGTATAAGATGTTTATCATTTGTACCATGTATACAGTATACATGAAAATCACATCAATTTCTTAATACATACTATATTGATCTATATTGATGCTATACTGTATACACCTGTTTGGATCGAATCATCATTTCTCTTCCGGCCTGATGCTGCACTTAGGAAGCGCACCCTCTTCAGGCTAGGAACGGGACTGCCTCAAGTAGCTCCAAGTCACAGGCAGCCCTGAATTC
>DF241044.1:0-90894 GCA_000507305.1 Breviolum minutum Mf 1.05b.01
TTTGTTTTTTTCTGAAACGCGCGGATTTTAGGATTTTAGTGAATGATCAATTTCCCTTCACCCATCCCTATAGCATCCTATAGCCATTTTGGCTGCACTTGGGGGTTGAGAGCTGCGGTGACTGCAGTTGAGGCACGTTTGCGTGCACGTGTGTATGCTTGTTTAATCTTGTTTAAGTGTGTGTGTGTGGGGGTGGGTGCACACCGTGCTTTTCCACCAAAAGCCTCGGAAGCTCACCGGTCCAGGTCGCATGGCTGGACAATGGGGTGGTCATTGAGTTTCCAGGCGTGGCAATCAAAAAAAAAAGCCATGAGAGACTGAGATTTGAGAATGCCCCCAATATCCGAATGGTGGACGGTTTACTGTATCATGTTGGGGTTTTAAGGCTGTGAAAATCAACTTAGTGTGGAAAAACATGTTCAGCAAATCTTCTTGCCACAGGCATCTTGCTGACCTTACCTTGTGGGGGAGTTCAAGGAAGACTTTGGAGGTGGACCCTGCATTCTTTTTTGGGGGTGCTGGATTTTCCCACTATGAAAGTGTCATGAGTCAAGGGTGTCAACCAGAGATTTGGGTCAACTGTTGATCTTCGCAACTGACATTGTGATCCGCAGCATTTGTTGCTTTCATAGTTTTGGGCCCACTCTGATCTGATCTGCAATGGCAGTTGCTGCAGAATGGGAAAAGATGCCGTATTTGGTGACCCAAGGTCAAGGGGGGGCCCTAATCACCTACACTGCCAAAAATGCAGTCTTCAATCGCCGTGATGTCATCAACAACGCAGACATCTTGGGGCCATTGATCCAAGAACTTGGTAGTTTGGCCAGTAATTTAAAGATGTGGGTGTACGTCAAAGCATGTCAAATTCATACCATGCTTAGATTAAATGGAGTAAGCCAACTCTCGCATAGCCCAGGAATGCGGCCCTCTGTTTACCAGATTTGCGATGTTGTGGAAGA
This sequence comes from Breviolum minutum Mf 1.05b.01, assembly GCA_000507305.1. Classification (NCBI taxonomy): domain Eukaryota; class Dinophyceae; order Suessiales; family Symbiodiniaceae; genus Breviolum; species Breviolum minutum. The sequence continues at coordinate 960 of DF241044.1, forward strand.
CTTCTTTTGGCGGGTGCGCCCACGAGGCAAACCGCCCATTGATGGAACCTTGCCAAAATCTTATTTACATGGATTCCCAAAAAGATCATAGCTCATGTGCGCTTCATAGGATCCCTGCATGTTGTTGTATACCCTACCCTACCTGATCTATACCGCCTCGTGAATATTGCTATTGCTAAGGAAATACGGTAAAGATGCAAGCCTGGGGGCTCCGCAATCTTATCACGGAGTTTGCCAGGGCGGCTAGGCGGCCACATGTTCCTAGAGAACCTGCTATGCGGAGTCTTTACATCAGCGCAGGGATTCCTCTACCGGAAGGTTCCTTGTCTTCCCATGAAAAAGTAAAACCGTCATCGGAAAAAAAAACTGGGGTTAGTATAGCCGTATAGCCACCAGCATCAATATGAATTAGCCAGATTTAGGTCACATCTCAACCTAGGTTCGGTGAGCACTGAAGAGTTAGCTGTTGATGAAGCGGAGCATGATGGCGATGGTTATCATGAAGAAGGGGGTGAGGAGGAACCCTTAGAACATGACGAACCATATCAATTCCTTGAGGCCGGGTTGACCGCATTTTTACCATCTAGGCACCTCTCTCTCATCATCTTTCCCCTTTTTGACGCCGCCAGGAAATTGTGGAGCCCGGCGATGGAGTTGAGGAGGCTGCTCCTGATGCTGGGTCCAATGGAGAAGCAGTGGCTGGCTTGGCGTCACCCACGGGCTTTTTGACCGCACATCACATCGATAATGCACATGTTGTATGATTCTGGATGAAAGACTTGATTTTCAATCGCATACAACTTTGTTTTGGAGAGACTTGTTAGCAAATTTAAGGTTCCAGCACTACGAAGGATTCTATCACCACTCAGCTTCCAAATGGTTTCGTGGCAAAAACTTAAAATCCCATCGGCTTGATTTTGAAGATGCAGTTCTTTTCATTGCGAAACACAGCTATGAAGCTACTAGTACGTGGTCTTCCTTATGAAGCCTGTTTGAGGTCGAGATCCACCCGAGATTAGCCCAGACAAAGTTGAAGATCCAGCTGGAACTCGGAAACAACGGTTCCATTCCATCATGCGCGTGGATGATGGTTTTGAGTGCAAGTATTGTAGCGCATTTGCCCCCGACTTGAGTTGTTTGAAAGCAGTTCCATGTGTTCGGTATAACCCCCTTATTCCATACTGCAAACCTGGTAGTGAAGAAGAAGAGCTGTTGGCAAAACGAGAGAAACTTGCTCAGTTGAAACGTCTTCAAAATTTGAACATGCATTTGATGGAGCTGCTTGAGAAGAGAGAAGAAGAAAACAAGCCCGACATGACCAACAAGTCCTCCAATGGTACCGCCACTCCTGCAGTATGTCCACACCTTAGCCAAATCACGGGCACTTCCAATGTTTATTGGTTGCTCTCACCGACCGGAGGTCATGATGATGTCGACACCCAGCCCTTGGAAGATGCTGTGGCCAAGTGTGAGGACAGGCTACGACTCAACTTCCTTTCAAAAAATCAAGTGATAGGCTTCTTTCCGGATGTCTCATATTTAGAATTTTGCAAATGCAGATATCATTCAATCACTATGCGTTGCCACCCGCAAATTAAATATGTTGGGGCGAGGATGTCGCTGAAGCAAAGGCTCCTATTGCAAAAGAAGCTTTTGGGGAGGAGGTAAAACCAAAGGAGAATGAAGGGACCAAAGATAGGAAGGATTCAAATGAAAAGTCAGCAGGTGCAAGAAAGGATGTCGCAGAAAAGCCTGAACAGAACGTTGAGGAAGGCTTAGGACTGAAGGCAAAGGCATTAGGGCAAGCAGCAGAGCTAGAGGTAGAGAAGGTTGGAAACGAAGAAGCAAAGGATCCACCAACAGAGACTAGGAGCAAGGAAGAAGATGCAAAGGATGATCAAGAAAACCGTATTTCAACTAAAACGCGGGATGAGCCAGCGCCACCTGCGTCAATGAAAGCTTTGGACCCTATTTCGCCTGATGAGCAACTGAAGCCAAAACCTAAAGGAAAAGCAAAGGCGAAAGGCAAGGCGAAGGCAAGGGGCAAAGCAGCGGCCATGAAGAGACCTAGCGCAAAAGCTCGAGCTGCACCAAAAAAGAGTGTCAGTCGAAAGAGGAAACCCGAGGATGTAGAGGGTGAGGAGGAGGATGAGGAACAGGATTTTGAGGAAGACCACGAGACAAAAGATGAGGAATCAGAAGACCAGGAAGACATAGGAGATCAGAAGGAAGAAGAGCAGGAAGATGTGGAAGAGGTGAAGGGCAAACCAAAGAAAAGCGAGCGATGCAAAAAAGGAAAGCTGAGCAAGGAAGCAGGCAAGGCAAAGGGCAGCAAAGCCAATGACAAGAAAAGCGCGCATGACAAGAAAGACGCAAAGGGTGGCAAAGCAAAGGGTGACAAAGCAAAGGATGACAAAAGCACCAAGGGCAAGAAAGCACCAACCAAGAGGAATGGAGCCAAAGATATGGAAGACGACGCAGCCACTGTTGCAAAGAAGAAAAGGTTGTCCAGGAAGAGTGCTGCCTACCATGCAGCACACAAGGCTGCCAAGGATCATGGAAAGACTGAAGAGGAATGCAAAACTTTGGCAAAAGCGGTAACTCAGCCACATCTAGTTCCGCCTCAAATTGTGTAAAGCGTTCATTGCAAACCGCAATTGTAGATTCGATTTTTAGTGCATTACCCTCTCAAGTACTAACCCCTCATCCTAGGCATACAAAGCTACCGAGTGAACTTTTGAGCGTTCGCTGAGAGCGCGGGGATTCATGGCGTGATACTGCCTAGCAGTATCTTGGGCCCATCCAACAGTGGTGGGGTTGTGGTACATGAAATTATGCGATTGTTTGGTGGAGTATGGCTAGACCCTTGTAAACGCAGGGAACCCTGGCTTCGCAATTTGATCGCCTAGGCTTATCAAACTGGAAGAGAAACCTCTCTCGAACAAGTGTGTGGAAAAAATGGATCGACAATTATGGCACTTGTCCAGCTGATTGAACTCATCCCTGGCTCTATTTTGTTTGTCTTCCAAATTTGAAAAAACTTTTTGTGGGTCCCTTTTTGGCCCCAATACGGGACCCACAAAGTGTGTCCCACACTTGCTTCAATCTCTCTGAGCGCCAGGCTGGAGCATGGCTTCACGAAGGCTTCCTACGTGGATGCTCCGAGCAAAGATGAGAGGTGCCACCCTCCAACCTGCCTCCCTTTGCTTTCCTTTAGAAACTTCACTTTGTGAGTCTGATTTGAATTGCAATGCTTCTTGTCAACAAGACTATGGCTCAACTGAAAGTTTTGTGTCGATGATCTTACATTCGGCACTTCAATGCCAAATTGCATTTCCACCAGATTGTGGCTCAACTGTAAGTCGATCTATTGCCTAGGGGTTTAGAGCCATGCCGTATAACCGGCCATATGCTGTGGTAAGTGATTTGATGCAGCTAGGGGCGCCGAAAGCTACTTGAAAAGAATTTTGATTTCCATCCATGCAAAGAAATACCAATGATCAACATGCTTTTCCTGCATGGGGACAGCTGCGCAAATCGTAGTGCCCAAGGTTCTGGTGGCCATTGCCTGACCCTAAGCCTTGTGGCCTTTTATGCCATGTTCACCCCTTAATCAAAATTAAATTCAATCATGTTTGGAAAGCATTCAGGTCCTTCTCTTATCGTGGAGCGACTTCGATACTACTACAGATCCCGTGCACTTGTTTGAGATCTTTGCCGGTGCTGCTGAGACAACAAAATATTGGTGTGATACTTAGGCGCACTTCACAAATTCTACGCCCTATGAAAAAATGCTTTCCCCACCAGACCACTACTTTCACACGGTCTCTAAGGCGAAAGAAAGGCTTCAAGTGCGCTGCATTTGATTGGGACTACGACTCTGATACGATGGACTTTCTTGGACGTTCTGGTTTCTTGTTCCTTGGCTTGAATGCTGATGTTACATGGCCTGACCCAGCTCGTTTCCCAATGCTCCCCAAGGCTTTGCCTGCACACCATCCTCCAGGAAGCAGAGAACGCAGTGAATGTGATGGCTCCAATCTGTTCCTCCTGGGGCATGCCAGCAAGATCAACATCAATGCGATCATTTTTTAATTGGCAAGGGCAGGGGCAGTATCCATTTGTGCTTTCAGCCAACATCATGGTCAGTAGGCTCCTAGACTTGTACATTAAAGTTGATGATGGAAAGTGCGTTGTATCACGAACTATGTACTCGCTTTACCGTATTTCATACTGATGTCATTAACTGTTATCAAGCCCCCTTCTCAAGGCTGGTGCTTCTTTGCTTGGTCATCCTTAGCAAGCGGTGCATCTTTGTCATAGAGAACCCGGTAAGCAGCTTGATATTCAAGCATTACCGATTTGAATGGCTGTGCAACAAAGTTGCCTATGTGTCTAGTCTTAACTACTCACAAGCTTTTCAAGATCTGTATCGTGTTGTTCGGATTGAAAAGCTGATTCATATTGGTTGGATTGCTGTACTTAGGTCTACCGGGTGTCATTCTGGATGGGATTGCTTGGGAGCGCCACTCCAAAAAGAACACTTGTCTGGTCCAATGACATATTCATTCGGAGATTGGATCTTGGAGTACTTTGCAGGGGTGCCAAAACGCAATCAACATCACGCATCTTAATTGAACCAGCCTTGTCCGCTTCTGGGTATTAGTTCATGAGTGACATTACTAAACTTCTGGATTGCTCAGGTACTTACCAAGACTCCCAAGGGAGAAAGCGCTTTCAGGGAAAGGCTAAGGAGATGCGAGAAAGCCAGACTCTTGTTTGGCACGTCTTTTTTGCAATCTCATCTTTTTCTACATTGAATCTTTCAAGATCTTTAGCGCAGTGATCTTTGGTGCTCTTTCGCTCAATTAAGATTTGTTTGTCTAAACCACCTGAGGAAATATCCTAAGGGATTTGGGAAACGGCTTGCTGAAGCCTACATCGAATCCACGTTTGCTACCACGGCGTTTCGGGCCGACCTTCGCCGCAAATATGATCTTCCAGCTGGCAAGGACTTGCCACAGGTGTTCCAAGCTTATCCTTGCAACATGGATCAGTGGGAGGATGCTAAAATGGATGAGGTGTTTGAATACATATACCTCTGCAAACACTGTTACATCCCAGCGGAGTGGGCTACTGCTATGGAAGAATTCTACCAGGAATACGATCGGACAAGACACACGGTAGCTTTGACTAATTCATGATTTGACCATGGTGAGATATAACCAATTCTCACAGCCAAACAAATTAAGACGCTATCAATCCAAGGCTATGCTGGCTGCATCCTCATACTTGGCATCTACAACACCATAGCTGCGATGACGGGGCAAGTTGTCGGGTATACGGATCTTAGATGGCTCAATGGCAAAAAAGATTTCACAGAAAGATGGGTTTGAAGGAAACGATGGTTGTACGATAGAAAACGTGCTGAAATCATGACGCACAAAAACAAAACGCACAGAAATCAAGACAAAACGTACGGAAATTGTACTGCAGTATGAAAAACGTACGGAAATCGGAGTGCAAAACGTGCGCAAATGTGCGCAAAACGCGCGCAAATTTGCGCAAAATGCGCGCAAATCCAAAATCAGGTACGAATCTGTTTTTCTGTAGGTGTTTCACTTTCAAAATTCGGATCGTTCGGATGATTTCGGAGATTTTTCAAGTACTCGTAGCTTGGGGAAGACAAGCAAGTTCAAGTTAAATAGGAAAATAGTCGTTTTGTGTGGATGTGAAATTTGAAACGCCTGTTGAACCTTGTTTTGTGTAAGATCTTTTTGGCACAGGTTTAGGAGTGACAGGCCCTTGTGATAGCTTGCTTGGTCTGATGGTGCGTCACGTGCAACGCGCAACAAGCTGCGATACACTTCGCCGTGGCACTCAACTACTGCAATCCCAATGCAGTGCATCTTCATTAGAAGACCCCGTGGATGTGGATGCGATGATTGAAGCAGCTTGTCTGAAATCGCTTGTCATTCTTTAAGGATTTTCTGAGTCAAGTCGAAAAATTTTCCCTTTCTATTCCCGGCAGCTTCAGGCAACAAAGCTTCAAATTGCTGGGGCCCAGCGGCGATTGTTAGCAGCCAGCGGACTGCATCGCCCTGCAGAAGCCTTGAAAGATGACACAGTGCTGGAGCCAGGCTCATCAAAATAGAAGGGGTAAGCAAGTCCAGGGTTGGGGGGGGCCTTCTGGGGACTTGCTAACCGCTCCTAAACACCACGCAACAGGATATCATTTGGATGGATGGGTGTAGTCTAGGAGTGATATTGGTTGTAAGTACTGCATTTGCTTGATGCTGCTGAGAAGGGTTGGCTTTTTACTGCGCCCCAAAGAAGATCACAGGCAACCCCACCTGGAACGGCCAACTTCTTTAAGAAGGAATACATGTTTTAAATGATGGCAAAACACATCTGTTGTCTAGTGAGTATTTTGGACATTCTGGGGTAGAAGGAGTAAGTCCCACCAAGCCCCAACAGGTGAGATTCAGGTGGCTGCAGCAGATGGCCGCTTCTTATCTGGCACTACTACACCTTCACCTGCTCGTCGCCTTCAAAGCCAGACCGAATTAGATTCTACTGGGGAAAGGATCAGGTATGAGAACATGTGTGATCGCCAACCATATGACACTCCATCCCATGCTCCATCCCCAGCCAATATTGGAAATGGTGCTCATGCAAAGCGTCCAGTGTTCCGATCTCCTACAACTCCCCATGATGCTGGTGTGGCCGGTGCTAGCCAAGCCCCATCAAAGTATGACAATGTCTATCATCAGTACTTCATTTGAAACAGTCAATCTTTTGGTGGTACCTTCAATCTCGAAAAAGAAAATTTAAAATGGGGAGAAGTTTTTCATTGGGGCTGTCATGCCTGCCTGATCTCTCTGAGGATGCGGCGCTACTTCAACAAGAGAAGCAAGGACGGCAACGTTGTGGCCTCACAAGAAGCTTTGAAACTCTGGCAAAGTGATGAGGGGCGTGTCTCGGATGAACACATTTTTTCGGCGCAACAAGTTATAAGATGAATTCGCCTGCGAGCACCGCGCTCCTGTTACTTGAGAATTCATTGGACTTGGAATTTTGCTAGCGCTATTGATCTAAGTTAAGTACCCAAGACACCTCCTTGTGCGAGGTGATAAGCTCAGGGCTTTGTTGCTGAAGCACGGCGATTTCCAAGCGGTGGAGTGCGAAGTTGCCAAATGGCACAAGCAAATGACCGATGTGGGAAAGCGAGGTATGTGGTCCACCAAAACTTTTCTTACCAACGAGAAGCACTGGACAAAGCTAGATTCTTAGAGCCGATCCCAGTTTTGGCTTTTCATGAAGCATAGACGACTGAAAATCTAGGTCCTAGGTCTCAATCGTTTGGCTTAGGCAAATGTTGGATCATGCCTGGAGCTGGGCCAAAGAAACTGGCCATTGGCGCCTCAACCCCATTCACGGGGAAGAGGAAATCAACATCGTACTTGAAGACTTCTTCCAACATGTTGATCAGCAGGGCTCTTCGTTCAAGCAAAGTGGCACCTTTGATTTGGAGGACTTACACGCAGTACTTGTTTGTAATCAGGGCGCTGTGGAAAGTTCAATTCCTAGCACACGCAGCTACATTAAAAAGCGATAAATGATATATGATATATGCTTAAAGCGCCACAGTCATTTACTAAAATGAAGCTCGGCCATGTGCCAGGACCCTGATGGCACGCTGTTGCAAAACCACGCAGTTCCTGATCGCCTTACTGGTCTTGTCCCAAACTTGGAAGGAGAGATCACAGACCCCAAGCATTGTGCCCCTGGATCTTTCAAGTTTCTAACCTGCATCAAGAGCATGGAACCAATTGATGTGTGCTTCCAAATCTAATTTAAGATTGTTGAGAATACTTCTTTTTGCAGAGTGCTTTCCAAGGTTAGTGTTCCCAACAGTGCAGCAGAATGTGAGCATTCTAACCGTCTTGCCCACTTGGATTGAAACACTCGGCCGAAAGATTGATGCAGCCGAAGCCGAGAAGGTTGGGGAGGGTTTTCATGACTGAAACATCACTGCATGTATCCATGCAGATCTTAATATGTAAACTTCAACTCCATGAAAATTGGTAGGAGAAGCTGGAAGTACGCAAGAGCGATTCTCGGGCGGTCGCGTGCCTTGTCGCAAAATTATCAGTGGTCTTCATCGCCGTAATTCATATACACATGCATGCGCGATATCGCTGATTCCAACTTTTTTGCACCCTTACATATAAATCCTTTCTCTCCCATGTTATGGCGCTAAGGGCTGCGAAGTACATCGGCGACCTCTTGGCTCAGCTCAATGATGGCTACAATGCGCTGACTGATATGCAAGGTGATGCTGTGGTTGGCACGTCATCCCCCCAGATTTTGAAACATTAAGCTTCACATCAACCGGCTTTAGTCAAGTCTGTTTCATATACATGGGTCCACTTCTCATCTTTGACACTTCAAGGCTGGATGAGAAAAAAGTGAAGGAGAAGACTGTCCATATCACAAAACTCGATGTGGCCCTTAACAATGCCATTGTTCGGGCTAGGTGTCTAGGCATGTATGTTACTTGCGCATTTGTCAGCACCTTCACCACATGCCCTCCAGATTTCGGTCCCTGACTAAGCCTAGGAACTTGAAGCCTTCTGCGAAGCCTGCTGCGAAGCCTGTTGCTCGACCTGAAAGGGCAGCTAAAGCAAAGGCCACTGCCAAGCATAAGGTAGGAAAGGTGCCATCGAAAAGGAGGGCCAACCTTCCAGCTAGGAGTGTGCCGTCTTTTGACAACTAGTTCAATCGGCTTTCATGGCCTTAGGATGTGATGGTAGATATGCCAGTAGCGACAGGGGGATGTTGCAACATGGCATGAAGATCAGCGTTGAAAAAATTAAAGCGGCAACGTGTTCTTCTTGGGGGCTTGAAGCAAATTCGGAAACCAGCCAATCATCCAGGAAGTACTTAGCATGGTCTTCTCCCCACGCAGGTGCCTTCACTGATGATGATCATGATCAGGATGATGGTTCTGACCTTGGCTGTGGGTTTGCCATGTCCGAATTCAGGGTCTAGAGTTGCAGAGTCATTCACTCATGACGAGGCCAAAAATCAGAAGGGTCTAGCGAAACACCATCGGATTTAGCTGATGAGCTTTTCACGGGCTTTGAGGATGGTGTTACCTGGCTTACAAACACTGGCTACCACTGGTTCCCTGTTAGTGGTCGCATATTTGATATCACTTTAAACATGGTCTTTTCCACAAATCATGCGCTAAGGCTGAATCTGCCTACAGGGTGGTTCGACTTGCCCGAGTGGCGGCAAAAAGAATGAGAAGATTAGGTGCCTTGAGATGCCTTTAATGCGGCTAGGTACATATCACCTGTCAACCATCTGCAATTTTTCTGGATATAGAAATGCCCCAAGTGAATATTGAATACCGTCCCATTGGCGTGCTAAGGTGTGAAAGACCCCAAGTTGAACAAGATCGCTCGAGCTGGGTCAACTTCAAAGCCTAAGAGTTTGAAGAATATCAGCCGGAACTTTCATAAAAACTTGGATCGAGAAAAGCGATTGCTTCAAGTGAAAGTTACCATGGTGAAGTTGAGGGTCCTAGTTCACCGTCCAAAAGTTCGAGAAATGAAGCTGGATTACCCTTTCATTCGTTTAATGGATTGGGCCCAGTACTTGCTTCAGCATCACTCGGAACACGTTTTGGGAGGCCATAACATACACCATGTGGCGGAATACACGGCCATGTTTCAACAGTTTTGGAAGAATTACTACAACTTGGACCCGGGTCATGAATGCTATGTCAAGTTCAAAAAATTTGCCGACATGGGCTCGCTCATCCCGTATTGTATTCACGGAGATGAAGGCCGTGGGAAGGCCAAGAATCCTATTTTAATCACTGCTTATCAGTTTGTCATTGGGGTCCATGGAGAACAACACACAAACATGAAAGGGTATCCTGTCTGACCTTGCGTTGTTTGGTGTTTTTGTCTAAGTTTAGTTTTCCCAATGATTTGAACATGTTTGCATTGTACGTGGAAACTGGAAACGCAACAAACATTGACACGTTTGCGTTGTACTTGGGCTCATCCTAGGCATTCCTTCAGCACGCGATGGCTTTCATCCCTGATGCCCAGCAAGAACTTTGCAAAAAAGGATGCCACGCTAGACGATATGTGCTCTTTTATGGTTGGGGATTTGCAGCAAGCATTTTACCATGGAGTCACGGTTTCTTGTTTTCAATCCAGAGTTGAACAACTGCTGAAGTTCAGGCGCAATACATGTGGTCAATGGCAACACCAAGGTTTGCGGACGAACCTATTACTTCTGCCTAGTTGGCATCAAAGGAGATTGGCCGTATCTCCGAAAAATTATGCAACTGGAAAGCGGATTCCGAAGTACTCGCGTGTGTCATTACTGCACCTGCGCCGATCTTTGATTGAATTCATTTTGGCGTATTTACTAGCTGCTGGCTGTTGTGATGTTTTGATTTTATTGCAGAATTAAGTGTGTAAGCTCACTGTGCTTTGTCCTGCTCTAGGAGTGGTGGCAATTTGGTCGTGATGGCTGCCTGAAGGATTGGTCTCCAGTTGGTGAGCCGCATCCTTGGAAAAGGAAACGATCCTTGCTCATGAAAGTTCCTGGTTTAGACAGGCCTTCCAGAGTGAGGACAGATCTTGCACACACATGGGCCATTGGAGTTGGGAAAGAGTTCTGTGCATCTGCGCTTTTGACCATGTGTGACATGAATTTGTTTCCTGGTCGGGCTTTAGATACGAAGCTAGAGAATGCCTACGATGGGTTTAGACAATGGTGCTTTGGCTCTCACGAATCTTGCAAGATCACGGAATTTTCGAAGAAAACGTTGAAGATTCAATCGTAGCTCGGATTCGAAACACGCATGCAGATTCTTCATTTCTTCGTTAAGTTTTTTTGAAGGCAGCCCACTTACATGGGACAACTTATGGGGCAATGTTTAGTTCCGCCACTTGCTCTAAGGCGAGCGATGTATCCGGTTCTTGCGGGGCAGGGTCATGACTGCATTGTTGTCCACAAATGGCTTTCCGTTGTTTTGTCCACACACCGTCTTGAGGATATAGCGACTTGACCCAAATGTTTTGGTGCCACATAGCATGGTGTGAAGTGTGTTTGCAGTTTAAACTAGTGCTAAATCGCAAGTGTTGGGATCCAAGGCTCCTGCTGATAGAGATCTTTTCGAGATTTTGAAATTTACTGCGGATACTGGCAATGCATGGTTCAGAGGATTGAATGCACATGGTATTTGGATACCTGCATCAGAAGTTGCGAAGTTGGCCCGACTTGGTTGGGGATTGACAGAAACTTACCTGCGATGATTTGATCTAAACCAAGTTTCTTTGTTTGACTTCTGGTGTTAGTTGCAAGCGTCTTAATTTTTACATCGTAGTGCGTCATCATGAGGAGGGGTACTCAGCAATGGCACGAATTTCACGCTCACGCAATAAGAAGCTGTACCGCATCAAGCCCAAGCTGCATATGCATGACCATGTGGTGCCGCTTTACCGCATTTTTTGAGTCATGATGTTGTTGCAATGTGAATGTGTGTGTGTGTGTGTTGCATGTATTAGATTTTTTAGACTTCTACTGCGCGCTGCTAGCTGGCACATACGAGGAAAGAAATGGATGACCATACCCGATCTTCTCCTCATCCCGGGCCGTTCTTGAACCCTTTGAGTTTTTTGGATGCATTCTCATAGTCACTTTGCATTATGCATGTTCTGTATGTGCGCTATTTTTGCCTTAGACATGTGGTCGTTTGCTCGGCTATCTTGCTAGGTTTCAGTTGCTGGATGGATGAAGATTACATCGGAAAGGTAGCACGTATAAGCCGAAGAACCCACACGTTGACCACTTGCTTGAGAAGTTTTACCCGAGCCCTAATGAAGTACAAACGTCAGCTGGAGCGAGTCTGAAAAAGTCAAAAAGTCTGGGCTTCCACGCTGAAAGTTGTGAAGCATTTGCCGCCATAGTGTGGTGAGTGGGGCGGCTGGAAATAGGGACGTTTGGAAATTCACAAAACGAACAGATTTTGAGGCAAACGTACCTGAAATTCTTCGTATCAGAAATTTAGGTTACATATGATGGTCCTGGTATACTAATGATTGGTAGTTGAGCTAATTGACTTCTAACCTTTACCAATATCTTCTCATTTGGAGGTCAAGGTGGCTCAGCCTTGCGGCAGATGTGTTTTTGCCTGGGTGTGGAGGACGTTTGCCGCTCGACCTGACCCTAAGCCATTGCCCCACGGCTTTCCAACCGCCAACTGCCAGGATGCTAATGCTTTATCTGGCGAAGAGCTTCACAGTATCGGGAATTATTTAGCGACTTGTTTGGAAATCCAAGATGCCACTGATTTATCCATTTCAATATTTTCAATTTCAATCCATTTCAACACTGTCTGTGAGAAAGTATGGTTGTTAACCATGGAAACCCCGTGTTGGACATTGAACTTTCACGCTGATTTATGGAGCAATTGAAACTTGAAACGGACGGAAGAGGAGTTTCCAATGGGAGATCTTCGTTAAAAGCAGTCCGAGGTGTTCTTAAATGGCAACCTCCTTGGAATTCACCGCAGGCCCAAGCGATTTATGGCCAGTTTCCTGGCTGCATTTGGGGGGCCCGTCCGATTTTAAAATCACTCAAACAGCAACGTCCCAGGTTTGCAGCAGCTTCGACGACGTGGTCTCGTGGGTGAATTTGTCTCCATTTATGAAGATGAAGGCATAGCATGTTCTGTAAGGATTCGTGGAAGTTGTTGGAAGAAAAGTAGATGTCGGATGGGAAAAAACAGATGCGTCATCTGAAAAGAACTCTTTTGATTTGAGTTGATCTGCCGGAGGCTGGCATGCAATTTTTGTGGCATCAGATGAGGGACGGTTGTGCAGACCGTTGATCATTGTTGCCGATGGCATGCCACAATTCATCCCAGAAAAACACGTCCCACTGAGCCTTGTCCTGTTTCTGAGTGGAGGATTTTCTTCAGCTGCAAAGTGCATCTCCATGACCCTTGCTGGCTCGTTGCCAAGGATGTTGAAACGACCGGAAGAGGGAGGTATGTCCTTTGCCGACTTCTTGCGGCAAGGTGTGGTTGAATGGGTTCCTTGGCTTGGAATGATGCTTTTTGGATGGAGGATGATGGAAGGAACCCATCGATTTCCAATCTTATCAGATCCTAGAAGATCCTAGAAGTATATAAAATGAATTGAAGTTTCATGATGCCGTTGGGTATCACCAAGAAATCAGAATCTGAGTCCGAGTTGAGCAGCTCCGTTTGAGTTTTCACCCAAGGTAGATGTGAATGAAGAGAACAATCTCTTCATTGCGCTCCATCCCAACGACATCACGTTAGAGACCACTCACCTGGAAATAGAGCCATTCACTCTCTTAGGCGTGGGCCTGATAGGGAGCAAGAATTGGACAACGAAGTCAGACACGGAGCTAAAAGTTCTATGTGGCAAGCCAGAGTCATGATGATCTATTATTGTAACGAAGCAAAGCTTTCTGTCATAGAACAAGAACAAGAACACACCCCAACATGAGCCCCGCAACATCCCGCAACAACCCTGGTCTTGGAGCCTGTCTTCAAGCTGATTGCAATCGAAGGCGTTGTTTCTGGACTCATTCCCTATCCAAACCACAATCAGTCGCCCCGCAATACATACGAGTGTGCAATGGGATTCTTGGTGCAGTCTTTGGTGCCAATGTTCAAGCTTGGAAGGTGAGGGTTGTAGTTGCCGTGTTTGTTGCTGCGTAGACCCAAATGTCAAGTCAGATTTAGACAATACAGAATCAGATTGCGAATCACATATTATACAAATGTAGCTGTAAATGTACTTATGCCAATGCAAATATACATCGGTATGCAGTATGCATAAATTCATCATATACATACTACATGTAACTCATTGACACAGAAGACTAGTGGAGATTAGATACACTCAATTCTCAATTTACTGAAGAGGTGTTGGTTGATGACGGATACCTTCGATGGAGAAAAAACTTCAATCCCAAGATGCTGCACAATGTTGTGCATGTTGTGCACTTTGGGCGAGTGTGGTCCTCCCATGTCTTACCAGCATGGCATGAAGATGGTCCTCCCATGAACCATTTGAGGAAAGCAGGCTATGGGCTGCATTGCAATGAATCAATTCACTCGATCTGATACTTGGTTTCAGCATCTTTCAGCATGTTTCGGCCTTTACTGCCAGTTTACACTTGGAAAAATTCTAGATCTGAAGGTGTTGTGCCAAAAATGCAAGAAGATTTTTTTGGTTGAAACTTGCAGCCCGTGGTACACTAACAGCCAAGGATACGCTGCTTCTTGGGCTCGTGTACCCCGAGAAGCCGCTTTGCACCAGCAAAACATTGTAACTTGGCTGTCCAATTCTGCATTTTGTTGGCATCCACTAGAACTAGTAACAGTAATCACATTTAATTTTGGAATCACTACTCCTGAGCTATATAGTTCATGATCAGTTCATATCAGTTCTACTCAGGAACCTGGTGAATTTCCACCATTTGGGTGCTGGACAAAATGCGTCCGTTGCTGTCATGAGCATCTCGGCAGCACCCGTAACAAAGCTAGCGTTCCGTTGGCGGATTCTTCATGGCTGATGGCCGATGTGTCTGCTCAGGTTACAGCGGATATGACATTGAAGACGCCATCATCATGAATAGAGCCGCACTGGACCGAGGCTTTGGCAGGTGCGGCTGGAAGATTGGAATGTGGATTTAGATTCAGCTTGATTTTTGTTGATGAATTTCAAAGAAGGTAGATGAATGTGGATAGACAGGATAGAGATGGATTTTGTTGGTGCAAGTATCAGTCTCAAGTGCAAGCCAAATCATGAACAATCACACTGCCAGCATGATATTTCGCTGTTTAGTTGCTTTCCACGTTGCTTGGAATATCGCTTGCATTTGGAAAAGGTGCTTCGTAATGAGACGACAAAGTGTGCACAGCTTAGTTGCCAGTTGACCTTCAGTGTCTAATTGCCAGATGGCAACAAACAGCAATCTCTGTTGATCTGGTCAAAGGTCGCTTACAGTAGGCGTTTTGTATTTGAAGATGTGAAGGTGCAGATGGTGCCACATTCAGATGGCTCGACCGATCTGCTAGCACCGCCACAGAAAGGTGATTCAAAGGTGGGGCAATGCTGGGTTTTGCAAACTAAATCGGGTAGTGGTGGTGTGTTGTCTCATTTTTTCGGCTCACGGAAGTTGGCCTATTAAACTAATGCTGGGGGTTATATTTCGTGGCTGTGATGTGACGTTCTATTCCCGACTGTTGCGTCATCCTTGTTCATTTGCCGTTGGTGACCTTGATAGTGTTGATGGAGTTAGACATACCCCGTCTAATGATGGCAGTGTTTTGAGCACTCAAACTGGTGCAGGATTTTGTCCATCAAGTGTAGGAACACGTTCTTTGTGGGCTCGTGGACCACCAGTTTTTCCCTTTGGGTTGCCTAACACGTCAGGACGGCCCAAAGAGAGGTCCCTTGGATAATGATCTGTTTCATTACCAGGAAAAACCGTGAAAAAGACTCATCAAAGCGAAAACGTTCCCCTCGTGCTAAGGCCGCAACAAAAAGCAAAGCGGTTTGGATGATGATGGGATGATCCGACCTGCAGAGAAAGTTGAGGATGGTTATTGCTTGGCCAACAAGAAGCTTGGTTTCAATCTGATGATATGCATGTCAGCACAATGAACCTTTGCCTTGAATGTTCCCGTTTCATGTCCGCACCCTTTCAGAAACCTAGGATCACGCCGGTGGACACCAAGGGAGTTCAAGAACTGCTTGGCAACGAAGCGAAGTACAAGGCCACACCTGTCAACTACAAGAACCCTGTGTCTTCATACATCGACCCTTGCCTCAGAAAACCAGAGAGAGAGAGGAAGAAGATTTCAGATCTGGAATTCGGAAGGTGTTTTTTTGTGTGTGGACGATGCAGTGAATGACTTGTGCGTGTTGAGTGGACAGAGGCTTGGGTGGGGTCGCCACTCTTGCGGCCAAGCCAATGATTTGATGCATTGATGGTATCAATTGTTTTGTTTTGGCAATTGTCACATATCATCAAGCATCCCACTATCACATCCACAAGGCAAGTCAAACTGTTGCACTGTTGGACCACACAGAATTCTGATCATTGAATGCACATTCCCCTTCTACATTCGAGCTCACCGGATTGTTTCTTTTAAGATAGGCGAGATGCAAGAAAGATGCCAGCTCCTGCTTCCACTTGTTCTTGTTTTCCTTGTGCCATTGCCGTTTCGTATATCTGGACGAAGGATAGAGTGCTTCTCACCACGGATGCAGAGGGCATGAAGGTTTACAAGATCATTACGCGTCAAACGCGTCGACCAGAGGTTGGTCACTCTGCTGCAACTCGTTGACCTTTGTCACATGGATAAGCATGGTAGATTGATGTTTTATGATGTTTTCCAATATTTTCAGTTAGATGTGAGATTAGATAATGATATATCATGATAGATAAATGTGTTCAAACATGTTCGAACCTTAGGTTTGTATGTTTTTGTATATTCTTGTCGCTTGGCACCTTCCCCCCATTCTTTCGGATTCTTCAAGCATTCTCAAGACATCTCAAGACTCAAGCCTTCATGGCATCCTTTGAAGCAATCCTTATGGGAATCGCAGGCATGTTACTGGTGAAATGGTGCGGGAGAAAGCGAACCTCCATAGTTCCGATACAGCAGTCTTTGAATCAAAAGGTTATGAACATGATTTGAATTGGTGTGTAATAGAGCAATTAATGTATCAAATCAATGGATATCAATGGCCCGACTGTCTTTTTGCAGCGTGGTTGGGTCCCCAGGATTGTTTGTCTTCCTGCTTTTCTTAAACAGACAGATATAGGCAGAGAAGGCCAGTATATGTCCGGTCGGAAGGAATGAACCAAAATCATGCTACGTCTATGACTGAATCTATTCTGACCCTTCATAATCTATATACCTCATTTAGGTTACAGGTTTCGTATTTGGGAACAGTGTAGAATAGAATCTATAGCATGGACATGGTAAATCTAATGTAAATCTGTCACATCCTGATAAATTTCTGCATACCATTTGCAGCACCCCAAGGTGACAAATTTGCATCTCGCCATGGACAAAAGGGAGTTGTGGGCCTCATCGTGCCAGAGCAAGACCTTCCCTTTTCCGAAACTGGCTGGAGACCGGACTTGATCATGAATCCGCACCTGGCCCTTGATTCATTGATTCTGACTGGCTGGAACATACATGTATAGACAGAATAAATGTTCATCAAATATCATTCAAAGATCCAAAATTCATGATTCATAGTGACAAAAAGTGTCAACAGTTTCAGTCATCAAAGTGTGTGGCCTTTCCCAAGGCATGGGTTTCCATCTCGAATGACTGTGGGGAAGATGTTGGAATGCGTCGGCTCCAAGGCGACGTGGTGGTTTTTACGAGGTAAACACGTTTCGATGTTCGACGGTTCGTTGACGTGAGGCAGCTGTGATGGAAGGGACATTTGCCAATGGCTCTGCTTTTGGCGGCACACCTGCGCAGGAAATCTACAGGACACAAACAAGAGATTGTTAGTTAAGGGATGAACGAAGCCAATCAAAGCACCAAAAATCACTCCTTCAACTATCCTCAAAGCTCATTTCAGCACTGCTTGCCACAACACCCCTCGTCCTCTTGGCTACCCTAACCTGCACTGTGCAGGACATTGATTAGTCACGGCTTTGCGCCAACGGGAAAAGACTACTTGACAAGTGGCATCACTGGAGAACCTATCGAAGCATACATTTTCTGCCGCTTTGCCAACTTAGTGGACAAAGGTCCCTGCCCCCCAATTGGCTGCACGCTCGTATCTGAGATAATTGAAATTGAAATTGCGCAAATTATGAGATATTATGTGTATTATGTGTGCATACGTGTTTATATATGTGAGTGATCGATAGTGATCGTATGACTTCCGAAATTCCTGACTGGCTCTGACTATTTGCAGAGCCCTGGTAGCTTACCCAAAGGGCACTTTCCTTTTATCCTTTCTACTCTACCCCTTTGTCAATGTTAATGTGATATGCTGCATTTCACTCGCTTGAAAAGACTTGCTTGGGTTTTGCTAGGTGTTCCAGGATAGAGGCAGATCGAAACGTCGTGAAACGCTTCATTGGAACATCGAGATGCGTATATGTAGGGATGGGAAGTTGACCGATCAGATAGTGTAGACCACTTGTGGTCACATCCAAGATAGAAGCCAAGGTGGCCCTATCTACTACCAAAAGCTGAAACACATGGTGGTGGACTGGGCCTCAGACTATGTCGCAACTTTTCTGTCAGCTTCAGTGACATCAACCCTAGCAAACTCAGACACTGGTGAAAGGATTGCCAGCCAGAGAATATATGCATGTGTGTATGCAATGTAAGACATGGAGAGATACATATTCCACGCTGGGCCATGGTGGACATTTTTGGACCACAAGGGCAACCTGTCACACTAAAAGAATCCAAAAAAAGAGGACAAGATGCACGCCCGAGCGCGTGGTCCTCGCATGCTTCTCACTCGCCAACCTACAGAGGGCCGTGCAAAAGAAGGTGGATTGCGCTTGGGTGAACCTTAACAGAACAGCATGTGCATACACATGTGCGATGTGTCGTATCCCTTCGTTTTGTGTTCTTTGACAAGTGGACCAAAAACTGGCTTGGGGGTTCTGTCACACATTACAGTTATCCAACCGCGTTGGATTGGATACTACGATCACAATTCTGTAGATTATCATATGATTATCATAGATTGTTTGATGTTCAAGGGAGTCCCATGGTTCACATGGCCAACAAATTGAAGGGCTGCCGCCCATGCCGCCGACNGGGGCACACAGCGAAAGAAGTCCCATGGAGGGGCGCCATCGTCAAGTCCCCCACCGTTCGACCACAATCTTCTGCAACAACTTCCTAGGCGCGCTCCCCCTCACAGCGACGAGGGGTCGGCGGATACCATCAAACACTGAGGAGATGGAGCGCGATTGTTTGGTGGCTTATGGTGCCTCCAATTTGCTGTTGGAACGCCTTATGTTCTCCAGCGATGTGTGCAATCCAAATGTATGCAGTTCTTTGGATCAATCTTTGGTCATGAGTCGCCAGCAAAACTTGTGAACTTCCCGTAAAATCATCAGACAGAATTGCATTCCTGGGAGCATAGTTGGTAGTCACGTCTTATCAGAAGATGCTTGCCATAAAGCAGCTAGCATCCATGTCCACTCAGCGTCAAACACGGCACTGCTCAGGAAAGTGCGGCCTATTCAGTCGCCCAGACTGGTGCAAGCTTTGTGGCAGCGCAGAATGGGTGACCTCGGTGCGTTTGCCTTACGCCTGCAAGCTGCTGTTTCAGGAGATGCAATCCATGAACGTTGCTCAGCCTTATTTTTACTTTTATATAGACATCTTTAAAAAAACCTCAGCCTTGCCTGGTCATTATGACATTTGATGACGTAGAGTTCCTATACGCTATGACCTCTTCAAAGCTGGTCATGTCGGACGTTGTGTCATGCTCTCATATCTTCTGTGGTGATGAAACAGGATAAAAATCAATAAAAGGCATATAAAAACGAGGTCCAATACCTCTGAGCCACAGATGATGCTGACCCAAGGTGGTATGCAAGCTGCAACTTGCTGAGCGTTGAGCCAGTGTCATTACGTGAAGCAAAGAACGCAGCTATGCTATGCTTTTGGGATTCTGTGGGAGCAAGTGACAAAAACATCCAAACATCACAAAACATGACACAACGGGGAGCAAGCGTCGAGCTGACAGGCTGACAGATATGGTTATTCATTGTTTTTCCATGCTGATGGCAAGGAGATAGGTCATAGACTCTGCGACTTCATGGAGGCCATTCCAAAGCCCGCGGTCCCTGCCTGAGTGTTTGGGGGATGTGTTAATAGTGGTGGGACGGGTAGTAGAAGTCGCAGATGCTTGCACAGTATCGCGGGGTGGAAAATGGTAAACCTACAAGGATAAGGCTAATACTGGAGAGAGACAGAATACAAGTACAGAATAGAAGTGGGGAAAGTAGCAAGCCATAGGTTATGTACTGTGAACTTGTGAAAGGGAAAATGCTGGTACCCTTGCGATGGTGCCCCAGCATGCCCCAGCTGTTTAACCCCCAAGGAGCCCTTTAAAAGGGGATATACCTAATAAATACCCACAATATAAGGGTGTATATGGGGTTGATTAAGGGTATCGGTATCATCCCAAGGGTACCAGCATTTTTCCTATAAACTTGTGCTCTTCACCGAAGCCTGCCTGCATTTGATGTACAATTCGGTCTTCCATCACACTGGTCCTGGTGCTTCCCAGCCTACAGGAGCGACACCAAGAGGTCGAAGTCTTTATGAAAACCATCTCCAAGCAGAAGGCCGGGGATTAAAGTGTGTACACATGACAAGTCAAACTACAGAGTAAAGAAGTGGAGGCATCCTAGTTCACGTTGTTGTTCTTGTTCTTGTTCTTGTTCTTGTTCTTGTTCTTGTTCTTGTTCTTGTTGTTGTTGTTGTTGTTGTTGTTGTTGTTGTTGTTGTTGTTGTTGTTGTTGTTGTTGTTTCTGTTGGCATGATTGCATGACACATTTTGTGCATGATTTTTTCGTTTTTGTTCAAGGTAGGCCTGGGTAGACTTGAATGGAGATATGATGTCTCAGTGACTGAACTGCATGAAAATGTAGATACTTGGAACATTGCTTTAGAATCACCATCTACTCTACACTTGTCAATTCAGGCGGCGCTTCAAAGCAAGAAGGCACGAGAAGAGTTGAGCATCATCAATATCCATGACCCATCCACTTGAAAACTGTTTCCAAAAGCAAAGTGATACAGTCTCAGTCCTGATGTGACAACGTCACCCAAAAAGTCAAGCTTGAAAAGATTCGGCCACCGCCTACCTCCGGATGGTCCTCGTCCTCGACAGGAAGGTACAGTTGTGCACTCAAGATCAGCTCCAGCGCTGGCTTTGGGCTCAGTCTTCTCATGTATTTTACGTATTTTTGACATCGGATCTTCATGAAACTGGCGCTGGTTCTGCTTGTTGAATTTCCAAGTGCTGCAGAACCCATTGGAGGACAGCCTAGAGATAAATCAACAAGAGATAAGAGCTCCACGGGGGAAGAAGTTCGACAGGTTTGCCGAGTCATTTGCAAGAGTCCCAGGATTTCGTGTTGCACTGGCTCAAGCTGAACTAGAGAGTCAGAGTTACCAATGGCCATGGTCGATTTGAGCCACAGGCAGTGCAAAAGGAGTCTCGTTCGTACACGAAGTCATTTCTAAGACTTGGCGGGGGAAACTGGATGACATTGTGAGAACCAAGTGTTGTTGCAATGTTGTTTTCATCTTGGTATCTCATCAAAGAGAATGAAATCATCCTGTTTGATGGACCTTGGGATGGATGAACCTGGGTGATGGATGGTGATGCACCATCACAAACTTTCTCAGACCCACCCAGGATCCGCAGAAGGCCCTGGGCGCACCTCGTCCAAAGTGGCTTTTTGGTGTCTGCGTGCATAGCCTGGGGAGCCACTCAAGCCCCTTGTCTCGGATGTTTTTGGTTGTGAGATGCTGGTTTGAACATAGCAAGGCATCATGAGATCCATTTTGAACATTGGCGCCTGCCAGTTAATTATGTTAATTGTGTAAGAGTGCAAATAATATGCATTTCTATTATGCATTCGATGTATATGCATATCGTAAGTGTATGTGTAATGTGATGCATCATGCAGGTTTCAAGGCAAGTGCAGTGCAAACATGCGCAGCCGTGGCAACAAACTACTGGTAGCACAGATTGTGATTTGCCTGTCCATTGTTGATTCCAGACGAGTACTGCGGTGACATAATTATTTGATAGCTTTTATCATTTTGACAAGATGACATAGATGATGACGATGAACTTCTTTCTCCAAGTGTTTCTAGCATGCAAGCCTCGCGTTATCATGGTGCGTTCTGTGTGGCACGGAGTTCTTCTGTAGGAGCCATTAGTTTGCAAGGCATGGGCCCTGATTGGCAGAGAAACGCCAGCGAGACATCCACAGTTTTCACGAGTGAGACTCGCCGCAGGCGAATGGTCCCTTTGGCTGAAATAGACGCGACTGGCCCTCCAGCAATCCCGACCAGCAGCAGAAGCCAAATCACCAACAGCTTCCAAGGTACCCACCTAGATGTCGAACCAAAGAATTGGAGGCCCTCATGATCTCTCATGATCTCTCATGGTTGAGATGGTTTGGAAAATTTCCCTTTGTGATAGGTGTCATAGGATACTGATACACCTGTCATATGTCATGTATATGGTACCACGTTGCTGGCAGGTTGGCATGGAGCTGGAAGGAAAGCGAGGCAAGTACTTTCGATCTGGTCTCTTCCTTACATCATGCCTGGTGCGAGCACAAGCAGTATTGTGATTCGTGCTGTATCATGGTATATCAATCATATCTATTATATACGCATAGATCATATGTACTGGGTGTTATTTGATATTTAATCATTTGTTAATTCGTTATGCTACTTTCCGTGTTTTCCCCTATTTCCGCTACAGCAAAGTGGCTAAAACCATGAGGGGATCCCTATTTGCCTTTTTTTGAAACCATGTTCAGCCTTTTTCGACGACCCATATGTATAATCAGGTGGTGCACTTAGAAGAATGTCTCCTCCAAACTTGTTGGTCCTTACTTGGCTGTTGGAAACATGCTGGCAACGATTTGACTGCTTGCCCTGCATCAGTTAAAAGACCATCCCGTGCAATAGTTTTTCCTTGTACCATATAAAGGGTGACATTTTACACAATAGCATACTGTAAACCCAAATAACATTGGCAAAGGGCAATTTCAAGCCGCAATACTGAACACTTGGAGATCTGCGGCAGCTCTTTTGCATTCTTTTATGTAGTATGCACCAAGCTGTTGTACGCACGTATCAAGGTGCATGAAATGAAAGGGTTCACGTGGATTTCACAATGTTGCAGTCCCGATGTCTTCCAGAATCTGAAATCAGCTCACAATCTCGTCGCATTGGCTTTTGATGGAGCTAGGATTTGTCCCCGATCCCTTGTACATACGGATGCATACTTACACTACACATGATTATACAGTACATGTATTCTGTGTATGCTGGCAGTTTTTTTTGTCCAAAAGCCTCATGTTGAAGACCCTTGCTGTTTCGGGTCTTCAATTTTTGAGTTTGAAGCCGAGGTGTATTTATTGATGTTGGCGCAGAGCGTGACGGCTTTCTCCACGTCAATGAGTGGGGAGATGGCTTCCCTGAGGAGCAAATGTTTGCCAGAAACGTTCCTGTGCATTGGCAGCAGATGAAGAGGTTTGACATGTTTGATGAGTGACATGATGCCTTGGGAGGCCTTAGGGGCATGGCAAGGGGGATAAGAAACGCATTTGGTTTGGTCTGTATCTTCTTCCAAGTCGTATTTTGTATTCTTAATCAATATGGTTCCTTTCTGATAATTGGTGTAACATCTCCATGGAGCACATCAGGGATGCCATGAAGGATACATTGTGATATGCATGAATGGCTCAAGCAGAAACCATGGGAGCAGCAAAGGTAAAGCATCAAATCATTGCAGCCAGCTGTGAATTCTGATCCTACCATCACCTCAAATCCACAAGAATTTGGGTATAGCAATGTCAAAATGACAATGTATGCCACATTTCAAGAGACTTATTACCTATTAAATACATTTAGATACCATATTACTTATCTGACACAGTTATGATCATTATCCAGAACCGTTGGTTTTAATAGAAAACTGCGAGTCTGTATTGTTCAGCTTCAGACCTTGGATAAGGTCTTTGGGATGGCGAAACGTGTCGTGGTAACAGGCTGCACCAGAGGTATTGGTCGAGCTCTCTTGGAACACTTTGCCAAGGAACATCAGGTGGCAGGCTGTGGAAGATCCCTGAATGACCTTGAAGAATTGAAATTGAAATATCCTAAGGCAAAGCTGAAGCAAATGGATATGGAACTGTTATTCAAACCACAAAGTTGGTTTGAAGAGCTCAAAACTGAGTGGGGTCAGATTGATTTGTTAATTGCCAATGCGGGCATGATGCCGCCACCAGCAAAATTATGGGAGATTCCGGTTGAAGATTGGCGGAAAGCTTTGGAAGTGAATGTCCTTGGTACCTCGCAAATGTTGAGAAACGCTGTGCCACTTCTTAAAGAAGGTTCAGTAGTTGTCCTCATCTCTTCAAGGTACGGGCGTTCAGTGATGCCGGGAATGGCTTGCTACAGTGCCACGAAATGGGCCACTGAGGCCTTAGCCAAAACGTTGGCTCTAGAAATGGAGAGAGAAAGGGTTGTTGTCGTTTCTTTGGATCCTGGTGTGGTGAACACCCAGATGCTGCAGAAGGGTTGCAGCCCTGAGGAACTCGAATGGTGCCAGCAGCAACGTAGCCCGGAAGACTTTGCAGAGGCTACGGGACCTTTTCTTTTGTCCCTAACTTTGGCAGACACAGGCAAAAACCTCACAGCACCTGGTTGTCCACCAAGCTACTACCAGACAGCTGTACCATACAAAGATCGACCAGCCTGGGCCAATGGCTTCAGTTCCTTTCTTCCGGAGCAAGACACCAAGAAGCGACGCACTGACAAGAACGTGCCACAAGTCAATGGAAGTATAGAGACTGCGAACCCTCAACGACCTCGGCGATACTTCATTTCTGGAGTGATGCTCGGGAGCAAGCAGAAGTTGGACAAGGCTGCGACTGACTTGGCGCCCCAAAATTATCGCCAGCACATTGCAGATGTGATTCGAAAGGTTGACCCTCTTGCCGTGATTGTAGATCCCTTGGATGCTGTTAAGAATCGTGCTGAGAGGATGGGGCAAACCTTTGATCAGATCAATACCAGTGATGAAGCTGTCAGGGAAGCCTTTACAGAGGTAGTTGAAATGGTGAAAGATTGTGATGTCATTGTGAGCAATTTACCGGAGGCTTCAATGGGCAGTGCTGTGGAACTCTGGGAGGCGCAAAAAGCGAATTTGCAGATTTTCACCATCTCCCCAATGAAAGATAATTGGACTATTCGGACCGTGACAGACCACAATTTCAGCGATTTGACCGACTTCCAAGAGAATCTGCACAGGCACCTCAGATGATCGCCTTTTGTGTGGATGTTGCCTTTGACTTTCATCTTGTTGCCATGCGTGGTGGCATTCAAAAGGGAGGGCTGATTCAGGTGGAGAACGGCGACAACGATGACAACCACCAACAAGCACAACCACAACGATGGCGACAACCATAACCACCACCACCACCATCACCAACAACAACAACACCAACAAAGGTCAACACCATCAATCGCCACAACAACAACAACAACACCAACAACAACACCAACAACAACACCAACAACAACAACAACAACAACAACAACAACAACAGCAACAACAACAACAACAACAACAACAACAACCACAACGACAACGACAACGACAACCCAACCCCAACAGCAACAGCAACAACAACAACAACATCAACAACAACAACAATAACAATAACAAGAACAACAACAAGAACAACAACAAGAACAACAACAACAACAACAACAACATCAACAACAACAACAACAAAAACAACCACAACAACAAGAACAACAACAACAAGAACAACAACAACAAGAACAACAACAACAACAACAACAACAACGACAGCGGACAAGTCTCATCAAGGCTGATGGAGGGGAACATGTTGGAACAGTTTCACAGCGGTCGACAGCATGGAGGAAACTAGCCTTTGAAGCTTGTCACTTCCGTTGTCAAATTTTACATCATTCTACCAGTGCGAGGGTAGCCACTGAGCAGAGATTGGGATCACATCAGGTGCAGCCACCACTCCACATGAACAGATATGTCAAAACTGAACATAACATGAACTTAAGTGGGCTGATGTCAGGTTATGTCGACAGCAAGGACGCCGTATTTTGATTAACAAGCCATTTTTTGACGTTGATTTAGAATGAGATATTACTGTGCGATACTGTACGTATATTTCTTGCGCTTGTAACTTGTAACACTTGCAATCAAATGCAACCTAAGAAGAGAAAGGCAACTTTCCGTTACGCATCACAAGCACTCGGGTATGATTTTGCTGGAGATTCTCAGTGCCATTTCCGTGTTTCATCCTTGCAGCCTCAGGTCAAGGTGCGGGTGCTGGGTGTAGATGGTGGTAGGCTTCAGCTTACTTGCCGTTCAGGTGAGGAATAACAAGGGATCAAAGTGGATCAAGCATGTTCTGCTCAGGGTGAGATGTTGGATGAGTCCATGTGTGACGTGTTTCAGTCTCAAAGGCACTTCTTGCATTCTCCATGCTACTCCTGGATCGCAGATCTGCCAGGCTCTCTTGACCGACCCCCGCCGTTTGAAGCGCCAGTGCCGGAGGACTCGATGTTGCACCGGCGTGGGTGGTAGCCGTCGGATGAGGTCGCTGTTATTGGCGGAGCGCCTCATTTTTGCTGCCAGGATGCTGACATCGAAGCTTTCGATCAACTCGGGCCAGAGGATGTCCTAGACGGAGAAGTGGTGCGACTATCACTTTTTGGAATCTTCGCACTTTGGAGAAGTGCTGGTGATATGGTTCATAGGTGAAAGAAAGGAGAAATGGGTTTAAAGCTGTCGTAAGAATGGTAGCAACGGTGTCCGTGTGTGCATATCATAGATACATTTGCCAATTACTAATATATACTGTGTTTATTGTATATGTCATATCAATGTGTGTAATATATCTTTGGTGCATCCTCACACAGGGCACCTTTCACTTCACCCTGTCCCTTAGCCATCAATGCCCAGGTAAAAGTACAAACTCCTGGAAGTCAAAACTTGGAAGGCCTTCTGCACAAAAGCAAAATGTCGGAAGACTTGAAGACAACGGCCACTCAGATGCACCAGTTTTCCAGCATCAACAGAACATATTTTTTCAAGGGAGTTGACCTGACTTTCACATCCTTCACCTAGGTGCATGTTGGAATGTCCATCAAGGTGAAGCTCTTAAAGGAGCAAGAGTGGAAGCAACAGAAACGCATTTTCTTGGCGAGTCCAGATTATCCAAGTTGACTGTGACGAAGTGATCACGTGGTCAATATTTGACCAAACATAGCAGATACTGGTAGCAGAAAAACCAATGAAAGGAATGGAAAATAATGGAAGCCCGAATTGTGTATGTTGCATGAGGGTACCAAGGCAGAACTCTTGGAAGCCAATCATTTTTGGAGTAAGAGAGCAGTGCTGAAGTGATAAGAGCGGGCACTTTGCACAGTCAACAAGTACAACTCCCCTCGGGGGCAAAGGACGACATTTGAGTAAGCCAATGCAGCAACAAAGACAGCATTTCGGAAGCTTTCCATTGTGACGAATCATCAAAGCATACGACATCGACGCAGAAAGATATCCAATGCCCCAAGCTTGTTTGAGATTAAACATTGGAACTATTGGGAAGAACAATTTGCTAAAGCCACGGTCAGATGCTTTAGAGATGCTTTTGCTTCTTGGCTACTGAGATCTACTCAGAGACTTAGGGTAGTTAGGGTGGTGAGACGCGACGTCATAGGCCCAAAAGAATCGAAAAGGTGCATTTGCATGCATTTGCTTTGGATAGCTGGACGGAAGACGGGTGACCAGAGGTGAGCAATCCGGTGGGCAAAAAGCATCCACATGAAGATGGACATGGGTGGGCCTACATCATAATTCATAGTATTGACATCACTGACATCACTGCACTCTTTCCACTTCTTGCAGAGGTTCCGGTGGAGAGGCCGACACATGTTTTGTCCACACTGCATGGCAGTGCGAGCTATACGTTTGGAAAGCAGTTGCCTCAGTGAATTTGTTGCAGGACTCCTGGAAGTTCCCTTTGGAGTTTAGGTCTTTCAGGGTAGTTTTTAGTGCGCGTAGTGCACCAACCATGTCAAGAAGTCCAAGGCGCGTCCGCATTCCATAGCATCCAGCATGTGTGCAAAGTGCAAGTTCAAGGAAAGTTGACATCCCACCCCACCACCCCCTTTGTTCCGCAGCGCTCAACATGTCAAAACATGTATAATAGCGTTGCGCGGTTTTCAATGCCCTAGCTGCCACTTTAAAATAGGTGAAACATGCTCCCAAAAAATCTATCTAGAGAGAGAAATTTCATGCCTCTGCTTTGACCGCAGCATGATTGAACTCGCGTCGGTTCTTTTACTACCTGCCAGATCCATAATGCTGTGAGCCTTTAACTTTAGAGCCCTGACTAAGGCCTGTCCATGGCAAGGGCAAATTTAAGGCAAGTGTTGAGTCAGACAAATGAGGGTGGAGTTCTTCTGAATTTCCACTTCTGGATAGTTTTGTTCAAATTGCATTACAGTCCTTAGATTCACATGAAAATCAATGCGCAGATCACTACCCGTCGTTGTTGTTTTACAGTCATTACCCCAATCATTGGCCAATCTAGCATTTTTGGTTGGCAGATACCGGTCGTTCAAGTCCGAGATCCTGAATATGGCACGAAGACAGAGCTAGGGGGCCTCAGTGTTGCCATTGGTGGGTCCTTTTGCATGACATGCTTTGATGGATCCAATTCTGCTGCCCAGCCTTGTGCCACTGTTTAGAAACTTTTCTGAGTTCTTCGACATGGCATATTATGACATTCCAGCTATAGTGGGGTTACCTTCCAAGTCACGCGTTTCTTTGTTGAATAGATGCTTGCTTGTTGTGCCACTGGCTTTCCAAGCCGTTTCTCTCAACGACAGGATGAAATGAAGGGACTTTCCAACTTTGAAGATGTGAAGCCACGTAGTTGTTTGGCCCGCAAAAGGGTGCTGAGGTGCCAAGAGTTGCACATACCGGACCAATTTTTTCATTTGAGTATAGACCTTTGAAGAGTAGATAAAATCCACTTTGGGGTACAACGGCACGACAAGATACAACATGCTGATGTAAAGGTACCACAAAAGTTCACAAAAGTTATCCAAAGGAAGCATAGCAGGCATGGGTGCGTAATGTTCAGCACTTCTCTTCTACCGGAAGAAGTGATTCCAAGGAGGCAAAACAGCAGGAACCCCTCTGATACCGAAAATTTTGACGCAACTGGAGCCGTGCAGCCATGCCGGAGTTAACGAGAAGTAGGTTTGTGAAGGCATTTCTGCTGTTGGTGCCTTGGCACTTGATGATATCTTGATGATTGTAGATGAATAGAGTGTCTAAACTTCAAATTCGTTTGATACACTGGGGTTACATGCACAACACATTGCATAGTCATCATAGCCCTTTGCCGCTGCCTATTGATTGATGTACTGTATATGCTGGATCTATGCTGGACCTGCTGATTTGATACTAGTATATGCAGTCATACACATATAATATACAGTATGTATCTACGATATATACATTGACGTTTGGAATTAATTTGTTCATGGTATTGATTTGTGATTTGACCAATTCTTTCTGACACACTTTCAATTTAGCTTCTCAAAAAATGACAAAACGTCAGGTCTTCTTGGACAGAGTCGGACCTCGGCTGTTTCTTCCTCCACCTTCAGTGGCACTTCCCGATGCTTGCATGGAATTGTTGGAGGTGGAACACCAGTTTTGACAGATCTCAAATGTTGACACCAATACCTGCGTGCCAACTGTAGAGCCAGTCAGGAGTCAGTAAAAATTCTCAAGCGATGCCCAGAAATGCAAGTGGGAAAGCTAAAAGGAAGAATTTACAAAACAAAACATGTCGAGCGTTCTCCAAAACATTCAGGATCTCGCGGAACGCTTGGAGCCCATCATTCAGAGAAAGGCAACAGCTACTGCAACCGTGACAGAGAAGGCGCCCGCGCCACCAAAACAAATGCTTGTGGAGGCGCGAGCTACCTGCTGGCTGAAAGGGAGAAGTAGGGAGCAGAGGGCCTGCCAATACCATGAAGCAGATCATGCCAAGCAGCTTGTAGGTGGAAGAAGGCTTAGAGAATGCTGCCCAGGACTACTTGGCGGATCTAAAGCAGGACCGACAAAGCCACGTTGGCAGCCACCAAGCGCTGTGATGAATCACAATTATCCTTGTGGCAGGAAATCAATGAAGCCCTGCGAGATCGAAACGAGACACTTGGCCTAAATTTGGCTCAGTCGTAGCCATTCAAATAGAATCAAATTGATGGGGATTTGGGTTTTCCTGTTGTGCGGTGAGAAGCGCTAGGATTTTTTGAGTGATTTTTTGGGTCGTTGAAACAGGACCAGCCTGGTGACGATTCTGAACCACTATGGCCCCAGATCGGAGGATGCCTGGCTTGCCTCCTTGCTACTGCAAGCCTTAAAGGATTTGCTGCCAGGAATGTTTGGTGCCGAATTGGGCTTTTTAGTGTCGCTCGGACGCAGTGGAGGCCTACTGAGTCGTTTGTCCAACCAAAAAGCCAGCGTCGGCAATGTGTCGCCAATTGTCCACAGAGGCTTCAGGTAAAAACTACGGATTATAGAATCATCATGTTGGAGGTGGTTTAGTCAGAAAGCTTCTGGGATCTCAGTGTTGTGAAATGGATTTACGATTCACGACCATTGCATGTCAAAGTTGGCTCTTGGCCCAAGGGAGATAATTAAGCTATCCACACACCAAGGATGGCGATGGCTTACTCTGAGATCCGAGCTGCTACTTGTCCAGACGAAATTTCAAGCATGTCAACTTCATGTCAACCCATTTGGGAAAAGAGATGCAAAAAGTGTGTCCTCCCACCTCCCAATGTTTCACAATTACTTCACCGTGAGGGCTGATACAGAGCAACCAATTGGCCCGAAGCCCAAGGTGCCGGTTTGGGGCTTGCTTGCAGAAGCTGCTATAGAAGCTGCATTGCTTGAAACGCATCCGCGGGCAATCACTGAGATGGCCTTCGGATTTGCTCCTTGGCAGACCTTTCGCATGTGACCTGATTGCCACCTGACATCAACTGAACAGGTTGAAGCCAGCTTGGGACGGAGAAATGAAACAGCTGATGAAGAATAGCAGTATCATCATGCTCTATCAATCTTGCGGCTACTGTAGCGCTTGATTAGCATATTCTATAATATTGGTGTGACTTCTCAGGCGTGGGTGCAGTGGCAGCAGCCCGACCTTTTTACACTTCTGCAAGTCGCGTTTTCATCTTGCATGAAGACTCTAAGGCTGAAGCCAATGGCAAAGTTTTGTTTGCTTTCTTTTGTTATGTCATGTTTGTGGGATTTGTCGCCCCAGCAGTACTGACTCGAAGATGCGATTATGACATGTGAATCAATTGGGCACTCAAGGTGTGCTAGAATGCTCAGATTGTAAGACACTCCAAAAAACTGATTTAAGGACGGCTTCAGATGAGCAAAAGAATGTGTTCGCTTGGGCCTGCACAAGGGCGGGGCAGCCTGCGACCAGAATGTGTCTGGCCTGCGCGTGGCGTGATGTCTTCTTGGAAACATACGTGATGCAGAAACGAAGCACAGCTGATGTCGAGGTTGGGAAGACCGTCCTTCAAAGTGGATATGAACATGGCAGGAAAGCTATGGGACAGACTAAAGAGAAGCTTGGCCGCAAATTTGCAAGCGCTGATCCATGCTGATCGGCTGGTAGGCAGAAGCATGCAGAAGCAGTTCCTTCCAATGAAGTGGCCCTAGGGAAACAACTGCCACACATTGATGCCTGCAGCTCACCTCTACCAAATTCTATCTAATTCTTTCCAAGGCTCTCAGTGACATTTTTCTTTTTTGAGATGGTCTTATTTGTGATATTATGGAATAGTATCGATGTACTTTCTCTATCAGCAGGCACCAGGTTGCAGTGACATCTCCAAGGTCTGCCGAAGAAACGAAAGTCAGAAGTCCAGGCGTTGAAGACAGACCTACCGGTGGTGGTCATGCCCGAGGTCCGGCCAACCCAACTGTGGCGGTTTCTGTGGTCGATTCTTCGGGGACTGGTGGAGAACATTTGACTTCCCCAGGTTGCAAATGTAGTCGTTTTGTTGCTATTCATTTGGAATACATTTGCATGTCCATCTTCACACGCACGTATGTATGTAATACCCTCCCTGAAACTAACATGTTCGCACCTGAAAATGGATGGTATGGAATACTAGTTTCCTTTTGGGAAGGCCTATCTTGAGGTGCTATGTTAGGTTTTGGGAGGGTATATTATATATTATATATTATAGAGAGATCCAAATGATCCAATCCGAAACGCATTGCATGATTCTTGAGAGAAAACATGTTTAGTTTTGCGAGCAATTGGTTGGCCTTTCTCAAGATTCAGGTGGGATACAGCTGGACCAATCAGCACAAATATGAATGTGATTTTATGACTGTATCTAAGTTGATCATGGTGGGTCTTAGTGTCATAGATATTGAAGGGAGTCACAGTCAGTAGTCAGTGGTAGTTGCACATCAAGTCCTCCACCATGCTCGCTCGTCTGAGGCAGTGCCCATGATGCATTGCGATGCTCTCATTGCGCTTGCAAATGATCAGAAGTTGTGGGTTGAATCAAGCATTTTGACTTCAGAATACAGATGATCACTTTGTCATACTTTGTTTGTCCATAACAAAGCTGACTTTTGACTTTTTGCTGCTTGATGTTGGTTGACCCTAGTGACACTCACCAGCGGGAACATAGGTGAAGAATGAGAAGAGGATTGGCATAGTGCAAGTCATTGATGTCGTTGGCCACTCTTGGGTGAAGTGAATGAAAACCACGGCACGACTGCTTTTCCAAGGCGAGCTGATCTCCAAGCATTTGGATGGTGAGATGTATGTCTCTTCACGGGTCTCGTCCACTGCAGTCTTGGCATGGCATGACTCAAACCCATCAGCAACTTGGTCTCAAAGTTTGCTGTCCGCTTTCTTTTGCTAGATACGAGATGATGCCAGAAGTATCCAAAGTTTTGATTGGTAAAGCTATCTCAATCTCAGACTCAGACTCATTTTATGTCAGGTCCATGAAACATGGTTAAGGGGAAAGGGGTAGGTCCCCTAAGCCCTAAATGGGATATCCGTACTTATCTTACTTGATAGTGATTCCTGTGGCAACATCAATGCCGGCCATTTTTGAACTTGCTGAGGTAAAAGCAGTGCGCGCATGGGCGGCACACACTTTAGAAGTGCCAGAGCAATTCATTGAGCCACTGCAACTAGTGAGATATACTGATGATCAACACATGGGACTCTTGAACGCACAAGTCTTGTAAAACTAGCAGAGCATCATGTCATTGAGTTGTGCTACATTTGAGAGATTATTGATTGTTGATCCTACCCAACATATTCAACAATATACCAACAATATTCTCCACTTTGAGGCGCACACATGGATTGGCATGATGAGCGGAATCCTGACCTTTGGATCTTTGGTCAGCGAATGGCTCCTTGGATGCATTTATGACATATTGACCTTTGGAGTCCTTGAGACTCATGGTGTGTCAGTGACTTCCTATTCCGGTAGATAAATTGGTTGCAGATGATGGTTAGCGTGTGTAAAATTGGCAGATGCAAATATATAAATATGATGTTATGTATGTAAAATCACATGGATGGGAGCTTTGGTGAATACATGTGGAACTGGTAGATGGTAGCACTATGTAGCACCCATCATGCCAAGCATGCAGCTCCCTTGGGCTGAAGGCTACAATGCTGGTCTATCTTAGCACAATGCCTGAAGGTGAGGGCGAGGGTGATGAAATGATTCATGAAGACAGGGGAGTCTGAAACAGTACCGTCGCAGTCTTGCCCACTCAGCCGCCTTGAAACAGATGTTGGCACAAAATTTGCCTAGTCACAATATTTTCTTCAGACTGATGGTTGTCACCAGAATCCACACGATTGTAAAGAAAAAAGATTGGGTAGATTTTAGTATGATATTTTCAGACCAGGATTGGGGCAAATGAGATAGGCTTCCTCGCTCATGTTTTTCGACATGTCCAGATGGAACCGAATGCTGCAAGAGGTTCTGGTGGTGAAACCAGCTTTGGTCGTTTGGGAGTGACAGTGCAGCCCCAGAAGGGCACAGCCATTGCATGGCCCAACGTGGATGAGACAGGCGCCGCAGTCCTTGGACAGATTCTGAAAGCGGATTGAACGTCAACTGTTGTGAGTTGTGAGGCAAGCCGGAGAGACGGTCGATTCATTCGGCCCGGCATGTTCAGGGTGACAAGGCAGGGTGCCAAAAAAAACACAGCTGCAGTGTGATGTTTAGGATATTTGCAGTTGTCATGATTGTGTGTGCAAAACTCTCTTGCAGATCTTTTCCGCAAAAGTCAGACGTGTTAACAGGAAAGTCTCAGAGAGGTTGCAGGGTTGCTGTAGAGAGAAGGTGATCCCCCTACCAGGCTACCAGTTACCATTTTGCCGTTACCATTAATTCCGACCATGACTGACCATGACTTCGTATTCACCTTTTGCGGAAGCTCAGTTTGAAGGTCAAGTACGCCATGAACATTTGGGTGCATGGTCAGAAGCAACCTGACAACTCGTGGATCAAGTGGCACAGGTGAGCGAGGTGCTATGGCAAAGGCCAATCCACCATGTCTCACAGTCTTTTAGATCCATGCCGCCAATGCCCTTGAGCATTGCATCTCTGGCCAACAGATTTACTATGCAACTTGTGTGATTCGTAGTGATTTAATGACAGCACATCCCAGTTCTAGATTCTAGATGAAGGGCCTAGCAGCTTGCATCGCCTTGTTGGTCAATCATCTGGTTGCCATACTTTACAATCAGGAAGTAGTTAGTTGCAAATGGCCAAAGAAAGCGCGTTGCTCTACATCACCATCCAGCTTGTCGCTTTTGGATGCTTTTGGCACTTCTGGTCTCCCCTCAGGGGATGGACGGCACTCCAAGACCAAAGTGTATGAGCTTCACCAACATTGGCAAGAACGGTTTCTCCAGGTCCTGACTGGACAGTGCCTTAAAATACTGTAGTTTTGACAGTTGGATCATGTCGTGCAAAGGCTTGATGTGGAACTGATCGCATATTGGTTGATGCAGTTTGTCAGATTTCTAAGTAAGAATTGTCAGCGAATGCGACTTTCATGTGTCGCTTGGCGAAAGAACGGCGAATCTGTCATGTCGGCCAGGTAAGTCCGTTTTATTTTCTCCACATTTTAAAGTGTGAAAATATGACTCTGACATATGTATGTATATATTGATAATTATTGATATATGTTTACGTATCATGTAGAGTTTTATTGATTTTGATTTTACTTGTATTTGGATATGTACGAGTATTTCTGAATTATAGGTAACAGGTAAACAACTATTGTAACCTATGTTATTTTGTAGCTTGTTGAGCACGACTCTGTAAGAAAAAGATATGTTCGGGACAAGTGTGCGTTACTGAAGGTGGAACCAGTCTGTAATTATGTCCAGGATCAGAGACAGGAGAAGCTGATCAAGTCAGTCTACAGCTGACAACTTTTTCCAAAGCAGCGGCAAGTTTTTCAGACTAGCAGAATTGCAACATCTCAGTCCAGAATCCTCATGCTCTTGTGAAACGCAAAAGTGAGTCACGATGTACTGTGATATGCCTTTTATGAACCAAGTGTCTTTGATTTTGTGCTTACAATTCCCTCAAGGAAAGAGCATGTGGATGAGAACCAATTCTTTGTTGACACAGACTTTTAGCATGTCAAGCGTTGATGCCTCGAGGAAAATGGATCTGGTGCAAGCTTCGGAACTGTTGAACAACCTGAGGCGCACGCCTGCGGCAGGAGAGTATAACCTTCGATCGGTTTCCTTCCCCGAGGCCAAAGTTGTTGTTGTTGCCTTGCGGTGATGGCCCGTAGCATGCTGACTTTTCCATGCAAGAACCTCGAAAACTGATTCCTTTGCAAGAGACATCGAGAGATTGGTGACTCTTGCGATGTTGCACTCATGCTACCACAAGTCCTGAAACACCCTTTGTCAGTTTGAAGAGCCTGGAGGATCTCAGACAGGTGCCGGTATATTGAAATTGGTTTCTTTGTAACGTGAGTGTCACCATATTGTCAAGCTTGCTGGGCCGTGGTCGCTTGGCTACTAGCATTCTACTTCGTTGTTCAGATATGTTCAGATGTGCCGGGTCCATGCCTTTTTGGGCTGCACTTGGCGTTTGTTCGCCATGAAGGCGGATGGAAGTATGCCGACCATAAGGCTGTGCCAGCTGGGGGGGTCTTTGGCAGGATTTGTGTGAGTAGGTTTGTCAGAAGTTGATGCAACACTTGTTTTCAGGCGTTCATGGAGCGATTGAAGATACATAGGTCCAGCGCTGAGAAGTTTGCCACCCGAGCAGGTTACAGTTTTGTAGGGGTTGGCAAATGTCGTTCATTGGCGTCCATCGACATTGATTTGATCCATGTTTACCCTGATAAGAGGCATAAGCCCACAAAGGGATTCTTTGAGCATCTCTATCATGATGCTTGGCAGCAACCCGCAACTGCATTTTTCATATATGCAGTCAATAAGTGTCGATAAAGAGGCATGTTTGCAGCGTGCAAGCAAATGTACACAATGAGCACAAGGATATGCACAATGCATGTGCATTTCTACAAGATCTTATTTGAATAATATAGAGCATATGTATTTAGTTTCAGATGTAATTGTATCGTACCTATGCTGGCCACTGGCCTGTTTGCTAAGTTGTTCAAGCAGATAAAGCACACAGGTACCACGCTTCAACTTTCCAGTAGCTCCTGGCATGAGTCTGCATGTTCATGGTCACCTTACGAGATTTTATGGTTTTTGTTCTCAGGAGATGCCGCAGATATCTAGCCACAACCTCAGTACTTGGATTGGTGGATTTCTTTAAACAGAGATTTAAAAGGCTGCATTTTGAGGTGTGGAGATTATTGACCATGTCCACTGGCTTGCGGACTACACCTATCACTTGGCCCCTTGGATTGTAAAGTTGAAGTTGGGAGCACACTTGTCTAGAGAATTTTTGGTATGAAGGTAGCCTGCAGAGGTAAATATTTCCAGTATTCATCAGTATTCTTTGTGCCTGGCGTTTTCAGGCCCAGAAGCAGTGGAATCTCGACAATTTCATAGATGAGAGGGAGCAGGCCAACAACTTCCACAGAAAAGTACCACTGTCACTTGAGCCCAAGCAGATTCACAAAATGTCATGCCATGCACGGTTTTGTTTCAGACCTTGCCTTCAGCACAGCTTTGGCTCATTTCACGTGGTACTTGTGTATTTGACATTGGTGTTTACTGCAATCAATATTGTAAACTGCGATCAGTCAGGTCATCTTGCACTCGCAAGTCTAAGTGCAGATGGATTTATTTGACAAGAGGATCCTGCAAGAAAAAAGGAACTGCTGCAATTGTTGCTGAGCTGGCCATGGTAGAAAGACCTGCCAAATCCAGAGAGGGATGGGGCCTTTTCATCTCTGGACTTCCCAACGAGGACCTGGAGATTTGTCGACATTGTGTGGATTTGGTTGAATTTTTGTGTGCAATATTCATGATGTGATAGGTTTTGGATGAGTTTTACTTAAGGGTAAGAGTCATACCCCCCCAAGCTCCATGGATCAATGTGGACTTGCAGGTTGAAGAGGATGATTTGGATGAGGCTTTTCGACCCTTTGGCGATCTCACCAGTTTGCACCTGCCTCTTGACAGGACAGAAGCTTGTTGATAGCTTCACTTCTAGATCATCTTCAACATTCAATCTCAATTGTTTAAGTTGGTAGCCAAAATTTGATCTGAAGGAGCACAGGATATGCAAAAGGTATCTTGGCAAGATTGGAAAAGGTACATGAGTGAAGTGTTGTTTCAACCTGCTCACGATCCATGCATGTTGCCTTGTCCAAGTCTTGGTATCATCATCCCAGGGTATCAGAGTAGGTTGTCAGACTGCCAGCAAAGGCTATTGCATGCTGGAATTCCGCAAGCATGAAGAAGCCCTAGCAGCATTGTCTGCGATGAACGGAGGCAAACTGTGCCTTGCCTGAAGCTTGCCAGGGCTGTGCAGTTTGGCTTTCCTTTTGCAGTCTCATGACGGGCTGAGGAAGGGAAAGCCAATTGAAGTGTCCTGGCTCTGCAAGGAGGACTGCTTATTTGCTTTGGCAGCTAGCATGACATCTACTAGTGTGTGCTAGCTTTGTTGGTCATTGCTCAAGCCAGCAAAAAATCTTGCAGGAGACGAAGCCAGGGCGTGATCGTTCACGCTCGCCCCACAAGACAGCAAAATAAGACTCTGAGATGATAGTAGTCACTTTCTGCCGAGCCGGCGTGACAGACAATTCCGGAGGGCTGTTCAATGTGACGCTTTTGCCGATAGGCCTGCTTGCCAAAGAGCAAAACAGGACATTGGTTGGATGTTAAAAAAAATGAGTTTCATGCCGAACCTCTTGGATTCCACAAAGGTTTAAGAGCTAGGTCTTTGTCATGTACAATCATGAGCACCTACAAGCCTTTACATGTACGCACTGCTGAGAATTCCAACATGCTGACTGAACTGACCCCTTGAAACTCCTTTCAGTCAAGAACAAACATCTGGACCCCATAAGTCTTTTGAATTCTCACCAGAGCCTCTCCACGGCAGTTGGCGCTTGTGCAGCAGACCGGGAAGCTACCCTCTCTAGAGGCGCGAGACCGGTCAATAAGGGGAGAGTGCAGGCATGCAGGGAAGAAGGGGCCAGGGAGAGGTGGTGTTGAAATGCCCAGAAGCCACCAATGCGCTCCTGGCAACCGTGGCGCGGGCCACAAGTTGATTCTGAGGAGCAAGAACAGAAGCTCCTCATGAGACGGCGAGAAGTAATCACTGAACGAAGGTGCCAGCTGCGAGGGATTGGTGGAGACTTGTTTGTTATCTCTCACAGAGTTATGGCTAATCAGCTAATCACGCCAAGCTGGCAGGAAACGTGACCAGCTCCATAGCTTTGCTGACATGGAGGAGCAGGGAAATGGGATTGATCTTCAATCATCTTCAATCAGCCATGGGGTTGACTTCCAATTTCGTCCAATTTCGATGCAGAAGGAGTTTAGCCATGTCTAGCCGGCCTAGCTATGCTTTAAAAGACATGCAATGTTATGTTGAATAAAGACACCATTTAGGTTTCGATCAAATTATGCTGACATAGACTGACAGGATTCCTCCA
This sequence comes from Breviolum minutum Mf 1.05b.01, assembly GCA_000507305.1. Classification (NCBI taxonomy): domain Eukaryota; class Dinophyceae; order Suessiales; family Symbiodiniaceae; genus Breviolum; species Breviolum minutum. The sequence continues at coordinate 40,058 of DF241044.1, forward strand.
CATTTTGTGACCACTGCCCCTTGTCATTCGCGTGACGTTGCAGATTGGTTTCTAGGTTTGCATAGTTCCAACTCTTTGGCAGACCAGTTAGAGAAGGCGAAGCAATGGCTGCGACAGAGTCACTCCTTTCCGACGACAGCACTGGCACATGTTGTGGCGGCTTGAAACGTGATTGCACTCGATGGATTCAGTGGAGGAGTCTAGCAGAAAATGTTGGTTCCAACCGCCTGCCGTGGCAATGTCTATGCTCCTTACTTTTAGTCATTGAGATGGTTCCATACTTTCTGTGGGTAAAGAAGTCCACTGCGCTGTGTGTTATTGGAGGTTTCTTCGTCATCAAGGCCTTGATTGAGATTTGGGGCCAACAGACTCCAACTTGGATATGCCCTGGTAGCGTGTGTATGCTACTGGCTATATATATAGGCATCATCCCTACAGTAGCTTACATGTATGGATACTGCACTATGGCATCTGACATCAACTTCCAGGGCCGCGACATCGTTGGGATGAGCCTCTACTTTGGAGGCTCCTTGTTTTCATTGGCCTATGAAGTTGGCCGTTTCCAATGGAAGGCACGGCCGGAGAATAAAGGGAAACTTCATACCGTTGGACTTGCAGCTTGGTGTATTCACCCTAATTACTTGGGAGATCTTTTCACCTATACCGGCTGGGCTTTGGCATGCGGTACCAGCTGTGCTGTGAGTATCCCCATCTTTATGGTTTGGACTTTCACATTGCTTGTTATGCCCAACTCTGACACCTACTTGGCTCAGCGTTACCCACTGGAATTTCCAGCCTATGCGGAAAAGACGGCGACTCTCATTCCAGGACTTCGTTCCAAAATTGTCGAAAAGATTCTTGCCTGGGTTTGCTTTCTCATTGCGGTGTACTGCTGGTGCTTGACCTGTGCTGCACCATGTGGATACTAGGGCCACGGATGGGTTGCTTGTACAAATGCCCAAAGTGGCCGTTTAGGCTTTGCTAAGACCCTGGGATTGCCATACCCGGGACATACGGCATAGCGGCATACCTGTGCATACCAGACAGTGGTGACAAAATGGCCATAGCGATAGCAGCCATGGTAGCATGGTGGTTTGGCACCTGCACTTCGGAGTCATCCTGCCTCAAGGAGCGACGGCTCAAACTCCAGCGGCGGGTCGTGGCGGATGAAGTGATCACCCCAGAGTGGAATCACTCTACAGACAGACTGCGTTTTGACTAGCAGACAGATGTAGACAGTAGATTTTTGTGGATTTGAGAGGGGCTGTTTTGGTATCAGATTCTTACGTAATTCACATATTTGAGGTTTGCAAGTTTAAGGCTATTAGATAAGTTTATTTTGTGGCTTGCCGAGTTACAACCACAGCAACGCTTTGAGGGCCAGGCCTGTGTTGGTGTACGTGCTTGTTTGCCAAGCTTGCTGAGCATATTGAGGCATTCACTGCTAAGGTAGCAGAGATTCGAGGCAAATTGGTGGAACAGAATTTATCTGAAGTTGCAAACTCCAGCAACACGTTCCTCGAACTGTACTGCAATACATATTGCAATACGGGATTGCCTGCAGGCCCTGCTAGTTGACAGGCAGCTCATTGTATACAATAGCAAAAATAGATGAATGGATGAACAAAGATTATAATTTCTATGTATTTATGTTTGTATTTATATACCTGTAAACATATACCGATGTTTTATAGAAAAAAGACTGTACACAGATGTACTAACTATACACTACATCTCAGTTTCCTATGCTGCAACATCTCTCCAGAGATCTTGCAGGTAGTCGAAAGCAACCTTCGAGGGCCTCATCCTGGCTTTCAGAGGTCTGTTGGGTGAGCCCTCAGTTGTTTGACCATTTGACTTTCTAGAAGTCAAACTTTCTTCGGCCTGTTTGTTTCCTTGCATGTGTCCGCCCTCTTCATTCTATTCATTTCTTGGAGTTCAACTGACTGTGGCCTTGTTTTACATTTGACACTTTTGAATCCTTCGGATACCATACCCAAGTAGTTGATATACTCTGTAACGCATGCCGTCAACAGGAATCATGCATGAAAGTGATAGGCCTGGCATGGCCTAGCTGAAGATTCATGAATAATATGCATGAATATTGATGAACACCTACTTTTTGCATATATTTGCACTATTTAGCTTTAATTTAGTTGATTTGTATGATTTTTCAAGTGTGTCGGTTGACTGCGGCGCCTTCAGGTACACATGGTGCAACTCCAAGGATCGGCGAGACTTGAACCTCCCTGAGACCGAAAAAGCGAGAAGAGTCATCAATTTTGGTATGCAAAAGTCATCAGACATGTAATTTTTGTCACAACAGCACTTGAAGTAGACAAGTCATCAAATTTAAAGATTGCAATTCCATGAGATCGAAATCATGCTTAGCTTTATGGGTTCAATCTCAAAGAACCAATTCCTTTCCCTATTCCCCTTGGCAAGCCATGGGAGCAACGTGTTGCAAGTCGGAGACAGCACCAAGCTCTGATGCCACTGTAGATGCAAGGCCTGCAATGGATAGTTCCTTGCAGGTGTTGCCTCCAGTGGCGGGTGGCAACACAGAGAAGGAGCGTGTGTACTCCGTGAAGCTCACCAAATCTGGTGACCGAAAGCTCGGTTTGGACGTGGACTTCATGGCCGAGCGTGTGGTCCTACCTATCATGACGGTCACTGGAGGTGTGGCAGAGGTATGGAATCAAGAACACCCGGAGCTTCCCATCTCCAAAGGAGACAGTATCCTAGAAGTCAATGGGGTATCAGGTGATGTCGCAGCAATGCTAGACAGGTGCAAGACAGATATGGATTTAGACATGACGCTGTGCAAGTGCTTGAACTATGATCACTTGGTCGCAGATTTGGAGAAATTGGTTTCCAACAAGGGGTGTGGACCAATTATGATTCGCCTGTCATGGCATGATGCAGGTGTCTACAACGGAGTCGATGGTTGCCCAAACGCTGCAATGCATTTGAAAGGCAGTGGTGAGCATGGAATGGCTGCAAATGCTGGTTTGCCCGATGTCGCCCTTGGACTCCTGCGCAGCATTGCTGACAAGTACGTGCCACGCTTGATCTCAAATGCTGATTTGTGGGCTTTGGCTGCAAATGTGGCAATCAAGATGATGGGAGGTCCAGACGTTCCAACACGTTTCGGCAGACTTGATGTGACAAAAACTTCAGAAGGTGCGCCAGATGCTACGGGACGCCTCCCTGATGGTGACAAGGATGCCCAGCATTTGAGGGACATTTTTGCCCCCAAAGGTTTCGATGACAAGGAGATCGTTGCCCTTTCTGGGGCCCATACCGTGGGCATGTGTCACATCGACCGATCTGGCTTTGAGGGCCCATGGACTTCTAACAAATTGTCCTTTGACAACTCCTACTTCAAGGACATGCTGAACAAGACTTGGGTAAAGGAGACCAATGCCAAAGGAAAGGTTCAGTACAAATGTGGAGATACCATGATGCTCACCACAGACATAGCTTTGATTGAAGATGAAGCCTTCAAGGTTCATGTGCAGAAATATGCCGATGATCGGCAGCTGTGGTTTGATGACTTCACCAAGGCCTGGGTGAAGCTACAGGAGTTTGGCACCAAAGACTTGCGGGACATTCTTTGAGACAGGCAGTGGGGGTGACCCAAGGTGATCCAAGGTGACCCTATATAGCTAGCACTTTGATGGCTCAGCTGATGCTCCATGGGCGTTACAACGTAGCCTGATTCGTGCCCACTCCTTTGTCTTACGCAATTCAAGATTCCCCAAAAAGCAAGCACTATGCTTCGCTTGAAACGTTTCACCTTGCACCACATCAGAAAGACATAGGTCGTTTACTTCGCCTTTGCATGTGTTGGAAAAGGGTCGGGTCGCAATGCTCCATGGCAGTTTGTTCAACCACTCCACCTGAAAATGACCCAAATTCAGAAACGTACCGAACTGAGGCAATCCAGGAAGATGACAGATCTCAGCCATGTGAGGTGGATTCCGGAGGTTGCCGCTTGTGCCATTTTGGAGGTATAGTACACTGTAACATGTCAACCCACTTTGTTTTGAAACACTTGGCATATTTATAGAGATCGCTGATCCAATAGCATGCAGCGTACATGTAAGAATTCAGTGGTTGGTGTCGACTCAGATGGATTAATGATGTTTGTACAGGTACAGTACATTTAAGATGTTCAACAACACAAGAGCGTTGTCCAAATCTCCAATGAAGAATTGGGTGTTTGGGTCTGCTGCTGGTGTGTCAACAACCTTGGGGGTTCAAGTTACAGTTGGCACCATACACTTCCACCACGGTCCATCTCCGCCTTAATCATGATGGAGCCTAAATTGCTGAACGGCAGGTCATCATCACACTGGGATGTTCCTGGACCTGGCCAGTATATAGGCCGCCGGGTTTGGTCACTTGTTAGTGTTGATAAGTATCTCTTCAGAATCCTTATGATCCTTGACTACTCGTACGTATTTTTATATCCTTTTGCAATCTTTTCAATATTTTGAAATTTTTATGTAATTTGTATGTTGTTTGTTGCCATCTTCTGGCTGTTCTTCACTTTCAGCCCTTTTGCGGAAAGACTTCTATCTGTACCGAGGTGGAGTTGCATCCCATTTTTGATTCCAATGGCCCATGGCAATAGCTTTGGAATGATATGCAAGAGAAATACTAGCTTCCAGGGGAAGAAACTTCACGGCTTACTAGACACGGTACTGCAAGCATCTTCAAGCGGATTAGTCATGGATTTCTCGTTAACATTGCAGACATCGGATTTTGTTTTCACTGAAGATCAGCATTTGGGCTCAGAAAATCTTAGTTCTTGAAGCTCAGAGGTCTTCAGTGTTCCTTTTGGTGCCTCAAAAGTCAAGGTGTTTCCCATTGTTTCAGAAATGAGGCAGAGATGAATCCACGTTTCACCCCACCCCGTCGAAGTGGTCGTCAAAGTGCTGGGGAATCATTGTCTATCGAGTCGCCGGCCTCCCAGACACGTCGAAAATTAGCCGAATTGGCTGTTGAGTTGGGTGCACCTACAGCAGCTGCAAAGGCAACCACTTCGCACCTTGCCTAGAATGAGGTAGACTTTTCCTCAAAAAATGTGGTTTTGGCTGCTTTTGGTGTGGTTCATGCGGCTGGCACAAAAAGCAAGGAATGTGTAACTTTGAGAACCTCATGACCGCCACCAAGCCCAGGTCTGGGACCAAAGACCCCCGACACCGGCAGAAAGTTGAAAAAGTCGCTCCCAAAGCTTCAGCTGCGTCCCAGATCTCCAAGCCAAAGGGTATCGAGCGTCGGGAACGTACACCTTCCTTCAGCCAACCGCCGAAATTGCAACAGATACATGGCAGCACGGAACCGGCTGGATGAATGTTATGATATTTTACGATATTTTTGCACATTGCAAGTGACAAATCCTTTTTGCAGTACGGGAGAGAAAGTATGGTGTCATATGGCAGTTTGTTTTTGTTGGGCATTTTCGGAATGTAACGGACCGACTTCAAACTCAAAAAGTCCAATCTTGGTGAGGTAGCCAAGTGTGTCACGTTCCAAGATATTATTGGCTGCATTTTATCCATTTGCATGCGCGGGAACAACACTTTGGTATAACCAAAAAGATCCAAAAAGTATGACAATCATTGCAAAGATTGCAATTTTCATGTCGATGTGCAGGGGAGGCCCTAAAGATGCGTTACAACCGCACAGCTCTGCATTAGTGGACCAACCAGTGGCAAAACTTGCAGCAAAGGCACTGGGATGGGACTCATCAGGGCCCTAAGAAAGAGCAGAGGGAACGACAGAGCCGTTACAACAAACCTACATTCAGAGCAACTGATGCATAGATCATCCTAGATCATTAGACCATTAGATGTAAATATATTCTTTGCTCGCTGTTGTTTACACTTTGAGAAAGTGTTCTGTAGAAAGTGCGCCATGCCACTTGCAAGAGAAAGAAGGAGAGGAAAAACTTGCCCTAGTAGTGGAAGCATCATCAGGTACCTATAGCTGCCCCCCCAATGCAACCAAGAGCGAACACTTCAGGTGGGTGGTTTTGACTCCTTGGGCTGCCTCATGCAACTCACATGGCTGGCGTGGCGTTTGGCTGTAGCAACAGGGCATATGGAGAATGTCAAGAAGAGCCTTTGGCAAATTTGGCGTATTCATACAGGTCATGCGGTGGGATACGCAGAGAAGGAGAAAGAGACTACAACAATACAACAGATCAAGAAACAGACCGTAGGATATGTTGAAGTTTCATTTCTTGGGCCTCAATGTCATCTACATTCTGACTCGCATCCCAACCCAAATCCGAGCTTGGCGAATGCGTGACGTGAAACTGTCAGCATCCCATGTCGTGGTTTTGAAATGTTTTAGAGTCAACGATGAGTAGTTCACTGGTAGAGAGCATGCTTGGCTTGCCAATGTTCAACCAGTTTTATTCAGCAGATATGATCGCCTACCTTCAGGAAGGGCCGCGAGAATCGGGTGAAGGTTGTCAAAGCTGGCATGAAAAAGCAACCTGGCTGCTATCAAAAGAAATGCGTAAAAACTAGAAACACATAGAAACACCGCGTTTTGACACGTCATTGCTTGGTCCTGCTCGAGAGCTTTGGTGAAGAACGGAGTTGTGCACGTTGGTGCCATGTTTCTCTACGTTTTTCATTGAGACCTTGGTATGATCAGCATGTGCAATTCCATTTGGAGTGGCAGGTGATTTGAGTCATGTTTATCAAAATGACTCAAACAACTAAAACGAGATAAGAAGATATCTTCGATGATTCTGTGTATATATATACTTTATATACGGCTAGCAATAGCTTTCATGTTACTTGGTTACTTGAATAGAGATTAACGAGGTGCAAATTTTCTATTTTCAGTGCCCCTTGATCCGAGGCAGAGGGTGCATTTCGATCAACCCAAAATCGATGAGGATCCAATGGACTTGACGGCTGAGCTTGACAAGGCTTTAGAATCCATGTTTGCATATTAGATGTTTGATACGGAAATAGCCAGCAGAACAAAAAATATATAATGATAATTACATCTAAATTATTATATATATATACATACATGTATCATGTTTGCTTTTTTGCTATTGTTTGCCGACAGGCCTTGAATGAACTTCTTTGTTAAGTCCAAGCGTGTGCTTTTGGAAGACATATGTTTTGAGTTTGCTTGCATGCAAGTGCTATCATATTAGATCTTCGGATTTTTACTAGAATAGCAAGGCTGAATTGCCTTCAATTGATATGCGCCTAGTAAAATTAAAAGCAGTGCAGATAGCATGTGCGAATGCTGGCGCTCAGGAACATTTGGACAAAATCGAGAAATTGCCTGGCCATTTGGATAGCTCGAGTGTTGGCCCACTGATAAAACTCGCATGTCGCTGCATCGAACAGCAGAAACTCAAGCTTAAGAAGGTTACCGCGGACCAGTTTTCGGAGGCATGGTCATGTAGCAATTTGTCAGTCGCGGAAGTCAGTCGCTGTCAGGATTTCAAAAATGCATGAGTAGTTCTAATGTGATGTATCCAAATGTATTGAATGATTTTTCTCCCATTTGCCAAAGGTGACGGCACTTGCATCCAGTACTCTTAGCAAAACGAGGAAGGCACCCAGCACCAAAAGTGCAAAGGAGGTTCGTTTGAGAAGTGCTGAGCTAAATTTGCGTTTGCAGCATCCTGCCTTTGAGCTTGAGGTGCCGAGTTCATGAGTGATACAGTCAAGACATGAGGGCACAATTTGGCCTCGGTTTAAAAGATCAATTTGGTTTGAATCGCTGCTTTTGGTCTTAGCTAGGAAGAGTCAAGGATGCCAGAAAATTCAATCTCTAAAGCTGTGTGCTTGATGCATGACTTGTCAGGAGCTACAGGGTGCTTTGGTGGCTTTGGAGATGCTGAGAGATGACAAAAAGAAGGAGCATCTCCGAAAGGCCCAGCTGTTGTTGCTGCAGCAGAAGTTTCGCTTCGTGGCTTCTTCGGTCAAAGTAACCTCCCAAGAATTGGATCTCATCCTTCAGAGACTGGAAGTCCTTGACACGACGGTGGCAGAGGTCCCACAACACGCAGCATCAGAAGTCAAAGTCGTGCCACAAACACAAGCCTTAAAGCCATGGCAGAAACAAAGCAAGTCAGAACAACCAGGCATACCCGAAGAGAAAAGAAGCAGCAGCAGTAGCAAAGCAAAGTCTGAAGCACCAAGACAAGATGATCCTGGCCCCAAGACGGAGCGAGTGGTAAAAGGATCACGCGTATCCGGAGAGAAAAGAGTCAGCAGCAGTAGCAAAGCAAAGTCTGAAGCACCAACACAAGATGACCCTGGCACCAAGACAGAAACAGTGCCAGAAGAAACAGGCACGCCTGAAGAGAAAAGAAGCAGCAGCAGTAGCAAAGCAAAGTCTGAAGCACCAAGACAAGATGAACCTAGCACCAAGACACAGCCAGTGCCAGAAGAATCAGGCATACTGGAAGAAAAAAGACGTAGCAGCAGGACCGCAACAGAGGTCGTTACAGATGTGGAAGAGATTTGGCCTAGCAGGGAGAGAGACTCCATGAATGCAAGGGGGAAGGGCTTGGTTGAGGAAGTGGGTTCTTCGCAAGTGCGCATGACCCAAGACTTTGGTCTGCAGGAGCAGGCAACTTGGACAAGCACGCAGCTGCTTTCCTGGGGGTTGGAAACAGGAATCCAAACAAAAGATGTGGAGACATGTCGAATTCGATCCAAATTCGAGGTGATTGTGCACGAAAGGCGGCAGTTGAGCAGGCAGAACGTGGAGCTTGCACCCAGGGAATTTTGTGTCATGCGTTTGGCTGTTTCCATGTCATTATTGCATTGCACAATATTGCACATGTAAAGAAAACCTCTTGGACAATGCATCGATTGAAATGAAGTACATGGAGCATGTGATAGATAGGAGATATTCATACAATATATGGTATGGTATTGCACTTTGTATATATTGATATTGACGCATGTCAGTCAATATGGTAAAGAAAGAAACTGTGTTCTTTGATTCAATCGAAAGATGCAGGCAAGACAGTGAAGATGGCAGCTCAGATTCAGAGGATGGTGGCTTCTCCGCGCATGCCCTCGCCTCATCAGCCCTTCGTTTCGCCATTGAAACGACGAGAACCTTCTGGCAGGAAAGATTGACATTGCATAATCTCTTGGTCACTTCATTATGTTTGTTCTTCCTTTTTGTGACTTCTTTTTACTTTTTTTCGGTTTTGGCCTTTGCGACCTTCCTTTCGTTTTGTTTTTCCTTGTTTGTTTTCTTTCCTTTCCTGGCGTTCTTTTTACTTTCTATAAATTCTGTCCTGTCCTGTCCTTCCTCCCTTTCTTTTCTTCTGTTTCGTTGATATTTGTCGTTTTGCTTTCTTCAGGTTCTTTAGATTCTGTCCATTTTTTCTACCTTTGCTGGACCTTTGCTGTCTTTTTCTACTTTCTTTTACTTTCAGTTCTTTCTGTTTCCCTTTCTTTGCCTCTTTCTTTCTTTGTCTTTCCCTCCACCAAATGCTGTGTGTAGTTTCAAGATGCCCTTCTGGCATCTTTCTGCCAGTGCGATATTTGTTGAGGTGGTACTTCAATCATGGAGCTGGTTTGTCTGGCAAAAGCGGCTTGTAATGGCTCGTCGCGTTGCCAGCTACATGGCAAAGGTTCACAGCACACAGGACGATGACAGAATTTGAAATCACTCATGTGACATCAGCGACTGGAGCAATTGCTGCAAATTATTGTTCCCCCTGGAGGTTGTTAAATTGCACTATTCTGTGCAAATTCATTCAAGCCCTGCATTCAATCTTTGCTTTGTTTGCCGCCACCACCACCACCTGAGATTTTAGATGATTTTAGCATGCACTTACTAAGTTTGTGCTGGTGAGGACTTTGACAGCCTTTTGCTTGCCTTGTCATGGTTTCAGCACTCGCAATTTGGCAAGTAGATAGCTGCGTTACAGTTCTGTGTGCGGCAACGAAACACTCCATTCCAGGTCCTAGGTCACATGAAAGCATTTCAAATTTCATAGCGGGAAGGTGATTTTGGTATTGCTGCATGAACTTATGTAGTCTTTATTGTGGTGCTGGGTGTGCCGTAATTTGTCCATGTCCCTACGTTGGACTCAAGGCGAAAGACACAGCATGTGAACACACGAGTTGTGCCGGCAGCACGAAGCGCGCCTTGGGTTGCAGTGATTTGACGGTGGAAGCCGCTCACTAGACACTTCCTGGTAGCAGCTTGGCATGTTTGCTCCATTTTAGACACTCGCCTCTCGCCTTTCCGAGGAAGTCCTGTATACTGCGTCGTGGGCTCTCCGATGGTTCCAGCATCATCGCTCACTGACCCGTGCTCGTGAAGCTGCCATGGCTGCAGCGCGGAAACACAATGCCGTCGAGAACAACTCCAGTGCTATGCTGCATGGCATGAATATGGACGTGAGCTTGACAATGTGAATGTAAGAATGCAAGAATAAAAAATAAATGAAATATAAATGGCACTACAAAGAACAAGTAGATGCATTCCGGTTATGAAGATGATGAATGAATATGAATGAATACTATGATGGATATTGCATCCCCTGAGTCCAATTACTGTACATTTCCGACCCTTGCGAGTGAATCTCCCTCATTCCTAGATGCTGGACCAGTTTTGCATTCAAAGCTGCCCCCAATTCACCGTGGGGAGCTTTTGAGGAGTCATTTGATTCATGCAGCCTACTGGGTGGTACGCTGGTTCGAGATCTACCGACAGGAGCGACACCGACGGGAAAGTGGCAAAAAATTGGGCCCTGAAACATCCTGAAACCTCGGTTCCATGAGCAATGCCAGCAATGGCGAAACTTGAAACGGTTGCAACGGACGCTAGGTGCACTTGGCAAGGAAGGCAGCCCTCTATGTGGCAAGAACGCAGCTTGCCACAAAACAAGGATTTAAAACAGACTACTTCAGGTATGAATGGACATGCATGTTTCTGATTTTATTCAACATCATCCTTAAAACTTATTGCAACACTAGTAGTACTCGCAGGGCCTAGGAACAGCAAGAGCTTCCACAACTTAACGAGGTTTTCAATTAGGTTTAGTGATGTTTAATATGACCTAGAAAATTTAGTATATGATCATATGCAAATATATAAATCAATATAAATCATATAGTTATGTTATAATTATCTAGTTAATTTATTAATTAGATTTGGTTTAGTCACTTCAGCCATTGTACTCTCCACTCACTTTTCATGCCTCACAAGGCAGCACGCGGCGGCCAGAAAGCCCGGTGGAATCGTCACTTGGAGTTTGATTTTGAGTCCTTTATAGGGTTGATAGTTTGTGGTTTGTGCCTCCCCCACCCACATATTACCCTGCCTGTTCAAAACAAAAAGTTGAATGAAGTGCCTGGAACCCACCCTGGATAAGCTTTGGCATTGTTCCATAATAGAATATGACCAAATTGGCATGCTGCGAATTTGCTCATTTGCTTGGCAAGAAACGTCGGACGCTTCGACACTTTGGAGTCCTTTCTAGTTGAGGTCAGCAAATACTTGATTTGTGCTACATGGGCCCTGCGATGGTTTGAGCTTAATCGCCAACGATACGCCGCTCGTTTCAGCAGGCTTTTAATTTCACGTCGTTTGCTTGGAACCCAGGCTTCGAAGGACAGCTGTGAGCATGTAATTATTCTCCATATTCAATTTATTTAGATGTTCCTGTGTCGCATGTCGATCGCGGTGTGGTCCCTATCTAGTACTCGCAGTACTGCTACGACTGCTTCTACTAGTAGCACTAGTACTACCACAGGGGGGAACTCTATACCTTGGGTTGGGAGGGTCCCAGCAACACTCGTATCAAAAAATATAGGTTACATAACATATCATAACATTATTACATAACATGATATGATATACTATGATATGTATATATGAAAATATATTTTATATGTATATATTATATAGTTTGCAATAACATCACTTGAATATTCCATTGGAAAAATGGCCAGGTGTGCAGACTCTTTACCTCCACTTGTTAGGATGCACCACCGTGTTTTTCTCCATGTTCGGGTGTGCGGTGCCCAGGATGTGTCGCGTTTCCATGGCTTTGCCGTTCCTTGACATGAAGCCTTGGGTCGGGTCGAGATGGGTGAAGCTGGAGTATATTTGCGGGCAGGTCAGGTGGCACGGCGCTTCTGAAATAGATGAGTGTAGATGGATAAGTCGATTGGCGGATAGGATAAGTATACTACAATACTGAGTATGTTTTTTTTCCCCATGGTGTTATGAAATATGATGAAGCCGTTCTGTGTCCAGCAACCTGCGGTGCACCAAGTGAGCGAAGTGAGGTTCAGCAAGCTCGTCATGTGGCCGAAGTACAAGCAATTCCGATGGCCTTGCGCTGGTTTCACTGGCACCGAGAACAGTCGCAGCGCAAGGGTACAGCGGACTGCCTTCCACAGTCGGCTGTGAGTGAGCCTTCAATGTGTTGCGTGGTTTAACAAATATCAAACTTGACTAAACATGCAGATATGGTCCGTGATTCGTCCGTGATTCTGGGATGTTCTCTTCTTGACCTTGTTAGCTGCTCACACTTGTTTTGTACAAGAGATTGCTCCTCCACTTTTCGGTTGAAGGACACGATGGCAAAAAAAGCAATAGCCATGGCCATGCTTCAGGGTGCTCAAGTTTTGGCTATGGCATGGTTCGACTACTTTCGAGGAATTCTCTTGTCCAGGCCAGTACTTGAAAAATCTTGAAAGGAGGTCAATGCTTCCTCAACAATGTCCCAAGGGAGAAGGAGAACCAGTAGAGGCATTATGCATGATACTACTGTAGGTGATATCACAATCTTTTGATTATAAATTAAGCATCCAAACATTGCGTTTGACATGAGTACTCACATGTTTGAACTTAATTTTGTGCACCTGCAGTACAGCAAAGAACTGATGAAGATGAAAAGATGCGAGCATCCAGAGAGAAACTCTAGGACTCTAAGAGTACTGAAGTACTTCATCTCCCGGCCAGGAAGAAAGCGGAGGGTGCAGATGCCGCTGCGCAATCCAGGGAGCTTTGGACAGAACGATTGGGTCACGCACGAGTCGCGGCCTGAGAATCCAGGTTACCAACCATCAAATTACCAGAACACAAAATAGAAAAGACGAGCATGGGCATGTTGCCAGCAAGAAATGAAGTATTTGATGAGTTGATGAGTTGATGATAGTTCAAGGTTATGAGATCCTTTTTCATGCCCAAGTTTAGACAACCAAACTCCAGGGTCAAAACTCACAACGCTGAATTGAGGTCTTGCGCCTTTGCGGCCGTTGGTTTCAGCGCCACCATGAGATGCGGTTAGCTGAGCGCTTCCAACAATGCCTGAAAGATATACCATCAGCTGCTGGCAACTGGAGCTTGCTTGGTGCCTTGCCACGAAATGCTGTCAGCTGATGTCATGTAAGGTTTGCTATATATGAAATCTACATTAATAAATCTACGGCACAGCGACTCGAGAGCACCTATTCATGGGATTCATTCAGGCCTCGCTAATTTCTATCCTCACCATTCACCATATATTTTTTGCAGAAGACTTCCTGCAAGGTTTCTTAAAAGTTTTGTTGCTGAGGTGGTGTTTTGCAGCCTGTTGTGCAATTGTCCGCTCTAGCTTTCACACTATGGTCAGGTACAGTTTGGTTCTATTGGAAATTGTCCTGCACATCAACATTTAAGAGGCGCAAAGAGCGGCAAATGCGCTGGGCGGATTTGTTTGGCACGAATCTTTCTTCCAGAGGCCCGGCTGATATTGTTATCATTGTTATCACAGTCTCTACAGGGTGAATCTCATGCAAAAAATGCACAGCCATCGGGAGGTCCAGCTGAATGTTCATTGCAACTTTGCTTTCAGAGCTGGACAGAAGAGGTAGCACCTTAGGATGCACAGATTGCATGCACAAGTTGATTAACGCATCATAGAGCTTCGCATTTGGGGTTTTGATTCGCTACAAGAGCACCCGTTTTTTGTCCCTGTTTACAGATGAATTGCAACTCCTAAGGTCAAGAGCAGCTGCTTACACAGAGCTTGGGAGGCACTTTGCAGTGATAGGTTGGGGGCCAAGTGTTCAACATTGTTCAACTTCTTAGGGTCAACATGGGTCAACGGCTTGAGGTCACTCTCGTGGAGTATGGAGCTGCTCCTGAGAACTTGGCAGGCATGGACTTATGAGATGGCCAAAGGCAGAGCTTTTCGAGTTCCTGGGCCCACTAAGGATTTAGGGGGAACATGAAACATAAAGGTAATGAAATCCAAGGTACAAGTTTGTGACACTTCACAAATGATAGTCCAGGTCCCAGGTGTTACTTTTCATGCAGATGATATTACACGACAATGATGTGATAATGATCAACATGTCCAAATAGCCTGAGCCAAGATGAGCCAAGTGTTTTCTGAATAACCGAGGTGATGGATGAAGCCATCCTCCTTCGCGATGATGGTTTGGAGCTGTGTGCTCGGGTCGCGCAACGCAGGGAAGAGAATGGACCTCCCTGGGCCATTTTGGCCATTTGGTGGTTCTGGGTCAGGGCACCCTGGACATTCCCTTGACCATAAAGCATCGATCACTTTTGATGGCAGTGCCCCAGGTTGGAAGATGTCGAGCTCCTCGAGGAGCTCTCAATTCTTTGCAGGACACCCGAAACGGGGGAGAATTGGCACCTCTCCGCGCCACCGAAGGCGCCAACATGTTTCATCATTTGAAGGGCCGGAACCGGCCCTGTTTGAGGCACAAGGTTGAGCCAAGTTGAATCTTATTCACGTATGAACCTAGTTGGCCACCAAATCGGGTTGTCAATGCATTTTGCCACCTTTCAAAACCTTGACAAAACATGAAAAAACTGCATTCTAAATATTCTAAGAGAACAAAAGTCACCCTCCTGGTAACTATGCCATGCGGATGATCACGCCTCAGCACCTACTTGGTGCGGACGGATTGACGCGATTTGTTGAGCACCTTCGGCACGTAGGAGAACATTATGTTTATTGATGTCATTTGTTACCTGAGCAATGTTCAAAAAGCATCCACCCATTTGCACCCATACGCTGAAAAGCTTTCATAGTGACATGATTAATTTTGGTACATCGTCCCAGGATCGAAACCAACCCTTCCCACTGCCCAAACGCAGGAATTTGCTTTGAATACCGCGGAGTTCAAGTCTCAACAACTTGCTCACTGTGCAGAATTTCGATGCAGATAAAAAAAGTTTGATTTCAATGTGAAGTTGGGAATAGATTTGAACGGTTGAAGTACCATAAAACCATTGTGACAAGTTGACTGAATCTATAATCAATCCTTTCGTGCCTAGTGTTGTGTGTGCTTGCGCATCCTTGCTGCTTTCATCGCTAGGAGTTTCTTTATTTGAGATTGGACTTCGAAGCGTTTGTTTCCACTATCTCCAAGCCAAAACGAATGAAAGCAAACCTGGTTTTGTTTTAGTATATGTTTTAGTTCAATTACTTCTTATTACCATATTTTGGTATTAAGATCACATTTGCAGATGACCGTTCACCAGGAAATTACGCAGAAATCACCAGGAACTTTTGTTCATCCAAGGAGATGCAGGCCGCTGCAGCTGAACGGACTTTGCTTCCACTATGTGTTTCAACAGCTTGGTTAGCATGGGTGCTCATGAAAGAGGAGGCAACGGCGACAATGTCGAGGATTATCATTTGAGGGCTTGTCACATGGCATCCGCGAGGTGCGAGCAGCTGACCGCGGTAGAAGACTTGAAGAAGCCAGAAAGAAGCCGGAGATGATGGCAGCCAGATCTTCGGTCTTCTTAGGACAGTTGGAACAGAGCTTACACTTGCAGATCAGCATCTCTGCTTGATCCTTAGGTTTTGATCATCACCTAAGTGTCACCAATACAGCATGGCTCAGCATGGCTCGTGGCTTAGTCAAGGCCTGGCTGCGATATGTGGCTCTGAGCCAAATGGATCGTTATCAGAGTGAACTAGAACAAGCCAGGCAAGGCACAATGCTGGGGGTGTTGGGAAAAACCATGGTTCGGATGGGTTTGGTGCCAAACTTAGGGTCGCAGGCGGTCGCAATGGCATAAGATAGCACCACATTATAAGATCGTCAGATATTGATGCGACCTGCTGGCCTGATGTACAGGGCCACCTACAAAGTTGCCTTACAAGAGCACAATGCTGCACTGGATGTTGCAGGTTTGAAATTCGAGGACCTGACCAACCGGACACTTTTGAACATATATTTTAGCACTGTTTTTCTGGGTTAGCATCATGTAGACTGAAAGTTATGACAACTCCCCACATGACATGGGGATAGTGATGGGGCCGACTCCACGAGGAATCCTTGGAGAAGCAGACCTTGGAGCTGAAAGAAGCAGAACAAAGGTCGATTGCCCAATTTCCCAGAGAACCTCCTGTTGCCTGTTGCTTTTGTTTGCGAAAGGCATGTTTGTTGCCTTTCCCAACCTGCCTGTCTCCATGTCAAACGTGTTTCCATTTTTGGATGTTTGACTATTGTCTTCTATGGAAATAGGTACGTAGCTGCAACTGCAAGCCGACAAGCTGCTGGCGAAGCGCTAAAGCAAACGGTGGATTTAGCCGAAGAACACAGTTGTATCGAAGCTGAGGAGAGGTCCTTGAAACTCATTGGAAGAAGAATGAATGAGAGCATGACACTTGCAGGCCAAGAAACACTGTCGCATTACTGCTGCAGGGAAATTATTGATAATCTGATAATAATTGTCATGCTTGAGTTGAGCCTCCTGTGTTTGTTTCCATTGCAGTTGGTGTTTGTGTTTTTCAAGGAGAAATTCCAAAGCGAAGCTCAAAAGTACGAGGTGAGGAGCCTTGCAATAGCACTTTTGGATCATGAATGGAACCCCCCCCAAAAAAAAAGGAACATAAAAAGCATGTTGATTTTCCCATCCTCCACCATAGAAAAACATGAAAAACAATGGGAGATTAGGCCCTAGCATATATGATTTCAAGGTTTCCATACCATTACATGACTCTTGATTCTTGGGTGAGGTAGCATTGGAGGCCCAAGCCCTACGCCAGCGCATGATGGAAGACCGTTTGGCAGCAGAGGCGCAAGCAGCCGAAAATCATGAGGCGTTGGTCGGGACCTTAATTTTGATCGTCGATGATTTGGTGCTTGCCATGTTGTGAATGACCGCATCAAAGACATCTCAAGTTTGTAAAGCACTACTAAATAAGCATTCACAGTATTTGGAATGACATTACATGTATTACTGGTAGGGATGTTTTTTAACAATGATTTTGACAGCTGAAAGTTCAGCCATATTGATGACGTTGATATTCGGTTTAGGGGTACAGTTGCCAATCATGGGTTTGAACCTACGAGATTGAGGTCATGCAGCGCCACCAATCTGCCTTGCAAGCTTTGGAGAACAAGCATCAATTAGGGCTTCTTGGCCGAGATGAAGAGCCGAAGTGACTTGCTCTTGGCTTCTGAAAAAGCCTGGACAAACGTTGGCAGGTTTGATGTTTGAGATTTTAGAATTGACTAGATGTGCTCAAGCCTCCTTCTCCTTAGATTTGATTTGCCCCTCTTCACCGAACATGAAATTATGGAGGCTTAAGCACGCGGAGCAGCAGATCCAACGAGCATTGGAGAAGCACCGCACAGACCTGGAGATGAGATATGCTGGCGAAGCTGTCCCTTTTCTGAGTTCAGCTACGGGTTTCTGTCGTCCTCAAAGCTAAGGTCCAGTAGTGTAGGGCGGCAATTTTGTGAAGCAATTCATTGCATAGCAATAATTGAGGAGAAGAGGCACCAAGCAGCAATGGCAGAGGTTCAGCTGGTAATGGAAAGGCACCTTGGAAGCAGGAGAATAAGATTTGAGGGAAGTATTTCATATTGGTTGGCTAAGTGTATACTTTTTGGATCTTCCAAGAAGGAGGAAGGGTCAGAATCTGTCTCAGATGTGCGCAGATTTCAGCTTCAATGGTCCTTGTCGTTGGTGACTCTTGAGGCAACGGTCAGAGTTGGTGCAGACCTTAGAAGAAAGTTTGTCACATGTGGCCCGCTGCAGCTGAAAGCGCATGCTCTGAATGATACTTCAGTAGCTTTGCTCAACCGAGGAAAGCCTCGAGAGAAGAGAAGAATTGTTGACTCAGCAAGAGCAGCTGACAGCAGCGCGCTGGATCCTTTGTTGCAACTTTGCTTTCTTTTGTCGAACTGGATGGTCGAAGCATTCGACTTGGGCGGGAGCTAAGGACAGCAGAGATGGAGGACCTTCGGCATGCCTCCAATTTTCAACAGGAGATCCTGGCAAAACAGCGGGAAGGTGGGAAAACCTTTCGAAGCTGAGGGATGGCCTGGGATGGAGCATGATAGAGCCATAGGATCCGATGGGCATTTCAGCCCTAAGGGATCTGAAGGGCAACCAAAGACGTTCCAGTGCTGCACAGAGAGAAGGCGTTTCAATTGGCTATCTAAGACTTTCAAAGTCAAGCTTCAGCCAGCATTTGATATGGCCTTCAAAGAAATCAAGCGATTTTGCACTATTGCGTAGGGTTTTGTTGTCATGTGTGGCAAACTAGATATTTGCCGCCAGGAGTAATTTGTTTATATTTGAAAGATCTGTACTATAAATATGTCATGGAAGTTGTGAACATTCAGGATCATTCAGACCTTGTGTTTGCTTCATGTTGGCCAGGCCACCTGGAAGAGGCTGCAAAAAGTGCCCGCCTCACCACCAAGCATGAGCTCGATGAAGTCTTGATGAAACGAGAAGTGATGTGTCTTGCCATTGAAATCTATTGAGGTCATCCGATCATC
The DNA here is from genome assembly GCA_000507305.1 of Breviolum minutum Mf 1.05b.01. Taxonomy (NCBI): domain Eukaryota; class Dinophyceae; order Suessiales; family Symbiodiniaceae; genus Breviolum; species Breviolum minutum. Next base: position 58,855 of record DF241044.1, read on the forward strand.
TGAGTCCATTTCGTCAATTGAGTATTATTTTTGATTCTAGATTCTTTCGATCATATTGTGAAACAATCTCTTGGTGTTGCCAGGTAGCCACATGTTGCCAACTGTTTTCCACGTTGGGGATCAGTTGATTACTTGATTGTTTCCTGGACATGTGTGCATCCTGTGTAGCGGTGCACATCCGGATGCACGGACAGGGGGACACATTGACATGGCTTAGGCAAGAGGCTGCAGAACTTGAGTGCCGTGCTTTGGTGCAATCTGCCTCGCAGCAAGAGGAGATGTCATATCAAAGTACCTAGCCCAGGGTGTTCCACGAACTTGCCACTTGCTAGACATGTGCCCGGAATCTCTGAAGTTTGTAAAGGGTGCTCCAGCTCTCGGGCCCCGGGCTAGGCCGGCAAGCTGAGTTGCAGAACTCTGAGCAGAAGCATCGCTTAGCTCTCAAGCTCTCAGAGCAGAAGTTTCATGTTTGCAATATTTTGCACTGCTCAAGCTGTATCAACTTGTGATCGTTGCTTTGAAATGGGAGCCAGGGAGCGATATGAAAACCAAGGATTCAGATAGCTTTGGAGAAGCACCGAGCAGAGCTGGAAGCAAGGTACGGAATGATGTAACCTTCACGCACCACATCCAATCACCACAACTTGGATGGCGAGGTATGGTGATTTACTATTAGAGAAGGCCAAAGAAAACTCTGAATTGGAGATGAAGCACCAACAGAAGACTGAGGAGCTGGCTCAGAACTTCCAGAATGAAATAGCAACTTGACATTAAAGTAGCAAAATTGCATTTTGGACCGAATGAGTATTCACACCCCAATCACTCTTCCCAGGAGTGCCACCTTTTTAGAATTGAACATTAGCTGAGACATGACATGTCAATCGGTCTCAATCGAATCCAAGTGAATCCAATACGAGATGCTGAAGCTACAGGTGAAACTAGAAGCTGCATTGGAAGCTGGACAAATCAAGTACCAGTTGTCAGTTGCAGCTTGGTTGCGTTTAAAGCATCATGGCTCTGTTCTCCAACCACCTGTGCTTGGTACCTGAATCCAGTATTGAAACTGTTGGGTAGACTTCAATAATGTCCATGCCCGCCAGCAAGTGGACATCTCGGACATCTTACAGGAGAAGTATACAAACTTACTGGAAGCAACGCGGCAGAAGAATGATCATGCCGTTGAGATGCTGCGAAAGGACATGGCTACTTGGTCGCAAAGATTTAGCACGCGATTCGGGAATGCGGGCATCGAGGGACCTACCCTATGAGCAGCCCTGGAGCACCCTTGACACTCACTGTTCTATACTTTTGTTGGGGGTTGAGTGGGAGGACCAGTCCAACACCTGACTGGATGCAACAGTTTATCACAGTTTGGTTTTCTATGGTTCTGCTATCGGTCTTCGTGGAAACACATTTGTTGCCGATGATGCGATCACGGCTACAGCTAGCAACAGAAGTATCATCCCAAGGAGGAACGTCATGTGACAGCCTTGGCGGACGTGGACCACCAGTAGCTTGTCAAAGCTGAAAGCGAATTGTGGCAATTTTGGCTGATACCACAGAGAAATTTCAACTAATTGTGTTGTTGGTATGCTTTTGGTTGTCCCTGGGCCGCTCTTCCTTCAAGCGAATGGAGTTGATGTAGTTGGGATGCAATGTGTTGCAGGGGGTACATTCACTTGGGGACACGCGCCAAGGTATAGCCACGCCATGGCACAACGGGAGGCTGTTACAGAATCAGCAGAAATGCGGTTTCAGCTTGCAGAGGAAAAGCACCATGGCAAGGAAAGAGGTACTGCTTTTGGTGGAGCAGAAACAAAAGCATATATTTTTATACGTGCATCTGATATATATATATATATATATACGTATATATATATATATATTGCCCACTCCCTAAAACTCATGTTACAGGGGAGACGTGTGCCACTTTGAACATACATTTTCTCGTTGTCCAATTTGTATTTTGCTCTGAAAAAAATGAAGACTTACAGTTTAGCAACGAGGGGTCAATGAATTTGTTTGTTCTCACCCACCTATTGCATACTTGTACAGTGTTTCCCCGCCCCCCAGTGGAAACTCTTTTTGATTTACTGTTTGACGGGTCCCTAGATGCATGCATTATTTTTTGCTGGTGAAATCCCAATCCCTATAGCAATAAACAAGCACCCACCAGTCACTGGACATTCCCTAGCAATTTCCACTTCAATGGAGGTGGGCCGGCCCAAGACTCACCCAACGATGATTTATGTATGTATTCATGCTGCCACCCCCATGTTCATACAAGCAGTCATCTAGAAAGGTATGAAATCAATGGTTGAGAATCCTCACCCACCTAAAGCACCAGATCAAGACAACACAAAATGCATGTTTTGGTGTCTGATTTGGGTGGTTACACCCCCAAGAATGCATACAAAAACCCCACTTCAACAATACTTCAATATAGTCACCCCCCATATGTTTTTTTTTTGCGCGCGGTGTTCATAATATAGCTACAGTATATAAATGAGTAGTTGGCAAATGGCTTTCCACCCCACGAGATCGGTTCCGCTTGTGGCCTGAGGTTCGAGCAAGAGGTGGCCAGCATGCAAAATATCCACGAGTCCCTTGGTCCAAGAATTGCATGTCCAATGGTTAAAAATCTGGACTCGACTCTTGGCCATGTGTGACCACCTGTTTTGTTGATTCTTGGGTGTGATACTCTCGCATGATTGATGCAATCAATTACTGTATTCTTTGGTGAGCAAGAAAAAATATCTCGTGAGTTTACGACTCGTTGCAAACACTCACGGAGGTTTGCATTAGAGAAGCTGAGATCTGACGCTTGGCAAAACGACACAGCTGATGGATGATTTGGATGCCCGGGCATTGTGCAAAAGACATGACGATTCAAGGTGGTTGTGAACAATACAGTCTATATGTCAATATAGGTCTATAGAGTCTATCACTTCTGACTTGCGAGAGCCTCATGTTTGGTTTCTCAATGCTTCATAGTAGCTATACTTGGTCAATGGTGTGAGTTATTCTATCTTGGCAGAATGGAGGAATGCAAGTTTGGAGTCGAATACATTTTCTGACACATTCAGTGACGGACTGACCTGCCTTGCCAGACTTCAGCGTTGCACTGGGATAGGCTGACTCAAGTAGAAACTGCCAGTACAGCAAACATGACTATAGAAACTGAAGATGCAACAACACAACACGATGAATCACCCCCAATCGGACATATCTTACATATACATATAAATCCTTTTTCCAGAGACTGCTATTATACCTCATGAGGTTGTGAGTGTTGGGAGGTTTTCCAGGTGAGGACGTTCAGCAGCGCTTTGGTACTTGAGGAGATGGAGGAACGACATGTGGCAGCCCTCTCATCCGCGCAACAGCAACAGCAGCATTTGGTTTGCATTCCAGTCCAAAGCTAGATTCTATCGATTTGAGAGATGGTTGGAGATGATTGATAGGAACTATAGTACCTCAAATCTTTCAGTGGCACTTGACGTGCTTCCATATCCTTTCATTGTTTGGTAAGGCTTCTAGAGGCAGCGGAGAACTGGGCTTTAGAGATGCTCGGCTCAAGATAAAATCAACCAGTGGTCATCGTGCTGCCGGAGTTGAATTAGCACAGGCAACGGGATTAAATAGAGGTCCACATTGGGAGGCTGCCCAAACCCTATAGCCTTCATTGTCCAACGGTTACAGTGTTTGGGCTGCGGCAGGACCAAGGTCTAGATATTTTGCCCCCTTTGCTGCAGCCATTTGAGTTCCTCACAACCCATGCTGGCCCCATGTTGTTGTTGCATGTTAAGGGAAGTGACGAGAACACAGACCCCAAAGTCTCCTGATACCATCGCTTTGGAAGGGCAATCCTTTGTGAAGATACAGTATCCAGAGTACAATGTCAGTTGGCTCCTGCTTAAAGTATCGTAAGCCTTTGCCACCGCATACACATCTTGGTTTGTGGATTAAAGGTCTTTGATTCTTGGTGTTTGATGGTGTTTCCCTATGTTTACATCCTATCGTATCTATCGTTGTCATTGATTTTCGCGTTTGTTTGCTGGGAATTTTGACTGTGAAGTCACCTTTGAAGCCATGGATGTGCAAAGAGTTCCACTACCAACTTGGCAATCCGCTGCGCCCAGATCACAGGCTGGGCCCAAATTGAGAAGTGCTCATGGCACAGATGATGATTGATTGTTGTCTCATGGCTTTGCTAAAAAGTATCACCTTTGACAACTACAAATCTAAACGGGTTTCAAGATTGATCTTTTGATTTTCATTTGGGTTGTAGCTCTTTTCGAACTATTACTTGCAAGCTAGGTGTCTAAAAATGTCAAGCTGGGCTGTAGAATCAGAAGGTATGTATGAGCCGTACTAGAGGATCGATTAGTGAGGCATCACTGAACTTCCACATGGCTTCAGCTCATGCAGTCATCCACATTTGGCAGCAAGAGGTGGGCGCTTTGACAGATACGACAAGAGAGGTGGGAGGAGATAAGAGACAGTCGGTTAGCAGTTAGCAGCTAAGCAACTGCTTGCAATGTCATCCTTTCACAGGGGTTGTGGTAATCGGCCCGGTCTTGGTTTGCAAAGCTTCACAGCTTCATCAGGGCCTCAAGACCATTGTGCTTCCAAAGACGCGCACAAGCAAGGCACTGACAAGATGGGACACTTGAAAGGAAATTAGTTGACATATCTTAAGCATGTTGGTCTACAGTTGTGGCGTGCGGAGTCTAAGAACCTTCATAGATCTCGTACAATCTAGCCAGATTTGGCCATATGATGCCATATTCCGAATGAATCTAGCCATATGATGCCATATGATTCGCAATGGGCCAGATGGGTTTCCTGGTTCCTAATTCCTCCTTTGAGGAGAGTTTCAAGTTTCATCTTCGAACCCTTGCGGTGTGGAGAGTGTGCTTACCTCAGTCTGTTGTTGCAAGCCCACGCATCATACGATTCACATGTTTTGCTTGAAACCCTTCAAAGTTGCCAATGCCTTCAATTTGCAAGAATACAGTCCACGGATGAGCTCATCAAACTTCACAGGTGTCGAAGCTTCTTGGACCGCAACAAAGCGCGGAGAAGTCAGCCAGTACCGCAAGCTCTTGAGGCAGCCACAGAGTTGAGGTTTTAGGTTCTCACTGATCAAAAACTCACAGCGCTCTACACGTGCCCCACTCAGCCAGCGATGAAGGTGGACAATGGGGTTGAGCACAAAGTGGCTATCCTTTGCTTGCATGAATGTGCCAGCGGACATCAGAAAGAGAAACTTGGTCGCATTTTGCACTTCAGCACAACAAAATGACATCTTACTGTACCAATTTGGAGAATTTACTACTAGCAGTCTGGAGCTGCCTTGCAGGGACATGTGATATGCACCTGGACCTCTAACCGGCGATCCATCATGTGCACTCAAATCCATTTGATATTATTATGATTATGATTTATCTATTACATATTATGTATACAGGGTCTTGTAGGGTATTTTAGAGTTGGCATCAATGAGTCAAGATGTAAATTTTGGATGTATTGTGAGGTATATGCATGTTTGATGTGGTTTGAGGTGCATGTTTTCTCCATGTTTTCCTATGAAAAAAAACCCATAGGATTGAGATGCTGAGCGGAGCTCGGGCACTCCATGGCGATCACATCTACACCTTGGCGTCGGTGAATGCCAATGCAGCAGTCATCAAGGGGGTTTTGAAGCAAGGGAAGGCTGAGCAATTAACAGTGACTTGGAGAGAATGATATGAAATGATAAAAGAGTTAGATATATATATATATAAAAGTGTCTTAGTCACTACCTATATCTACCTACCATTTTGAGGTGCGCTTCATGATTTCAGGTGATATGTAATAGATTGTAAATTATTGTAATAGTGATTCGCACACATGGGACTTGTTTGAAACTAGAAGTCTATACAAACTTATGTCATATTTGCGTGGTCAGCTGAGGTTCTTCTACCTCAAACACTTGATCAGCAAGATCCGAAATTGCAACGACTTCTTACAACATGTGCTGAAGCTGGGGCATCTATAGTGCCCTAGCCGCAAGAGTTTTTGTTTTGTGCGGTATTTTTGCCACTCCAATGCACAACTCCGCAATTGAGAAACCTTGCAGGTTTCAGGAACGGCCAGCATTTCAACAGATTTCCAGCAGGCTGTGGAGCAATGTCAAAGGCTCGGTTGCTGTGGTGATGACATGATCATATCATAGGAGCTTTTGCCCAAGATTGAAAGGACCATGCTGAAAAAGATTGATCAATTGGTTGCCTTCGCCCCAATGGACAATGGGTGCCCTGGATTTTTATAGACAAATACACATTAAAACACCACAAGACATTCAAGCAAGGATGATGCGGTCATGCGATTCACATGACATTGATGATCCGAAATAGATTGAAAGAAGATGAAATACAGGGGATATCATCAATGACAATGCTATGGAAAACCGCAGAGGCGTAAGAGATGCCAGTGCACTTGAAATGACAAGTGCTTTGCAGAAAAAGTGTGCACGATCTAAGGTCCCAAACTTTGGTGGAGACTGCCAAAGAGCAGGGATTGAAAACTACGACGTTCTATGTCAAAGAGACCTAGAAAGATCTAAAATTTGTAATGTTTTCTAGGTTGAATGAATGGAAATGTTAAACATGGGTGAGTGTCGTGCAAGTCGATTACAAGTCGTTCTATGATTGGCACTTGGCACTTGTTTTCTTTTCGAAATGCATGATTTTCTATGATTCGATGATGCATCTTTGTACGCTGGGCTGCCGGAATTCTGTGTCATCAAGCGTGAGAAGTGTATATTGACCGTATGTGCTTCTCGGCCAGCTCCTGCGAGAGTCAAATGCTGGTTCAACATTCCCAGCACAAACAGTTCAATGACATTGCTCTGGAAAAAAGTTTGCCGCCGTGGGAGACAACATGAACCAGAAAAGGAGTGTGCGGTGCAAAGCCTTTCCCATCACGATGACATAATGACATAATGGTCATTACTATGGTGATGTATGATGACGACGATTGTTTGTCCTCGGAACAGAAGGGGCACAGACCAAGGAAACATCAACTGAGTGAAGCAGCTGCTGAGCGGAAGGAGCAGAACGCCGCCCAGAGGCGCTGTTGAAGCTGCATACTGGAAACGTGACAAAGTTGTTAAGAGGCGATACAAGAGTACATGGTGTTCAGCATTTTCAAATGTCAAGTTGGAGAAAGGTGGAAATCTTGAAAGAATACATAATATTATAATCTCTCATGTCACATGTTTTAGACATTTCAAAACGGAACATCTAGAAATTAGCAACCAGATTTTGTAAAAAAAAAAAAGCAGAGCGACATGTTCTTAGCTGGACATGACCAAACCGCTACACCGCGTCACACCAGACTGGCCAAAGAATTGGAAACTGCAGAGTTGAAGCACCAATTGGCCATCCAGCGCCATGAGGATGAAGTGGCAGATTTGTGCCTCGGAATGTTTTTCTTCATGTTCAGATTAGGTCAACGTTCTGAAGAAGTTTTTGTTGGCTGCTGTGTATTACATGTTTTTACCACTCTTGCCATACTCTTGCCTTGAATCTTGCTTCACCCTTTCAAGTTGGTGCATTTATGGCATAGATCAGTCAGAGTCAATTGCCAGGAAATTTCAACACGATGTCCTTCTCAAGAGCCTCTCGGCATAAAATCGTATGCCATCAGCCACGGGCTGCAGCTTTTGCAGGTGGGTATGTGTATGTGTCACATCACTGTTTGATCATACAGACTATATAGATATATACTAGTAATCTAGTACGTATTAATATAGTTATAGCTTATAGACCCATCATCCTCATCATCATCATCATCATCATCATTCATCATTCNCATCATCATCATCATCATCACAAGTATTTTACGGAACCATTTGTTTACGTGGCCACTTGATGGCTTTTTTGGAATTCTCACTGCGAGAGCCTTGACTCCCAGTTCCAATCGTTCTTGGAGTCTTGGAGTCGTTCAGTGGGTGAAGTTTGCAGTTACACTTCCTGGCGGAGTGGTACAGGTGATGAGGTTGTTGGAGATGGCGACAATAGAGAGGAAGGGGGACAAAGGTGTGTAGGTGTTGTTAGTCACGTGAAGACTGCTATAGATGAAGTACCCAGAATCAGAATCCAATGAAAGACACGTGGATGGATTCCGATGATGCATCGAAAGGTCAGGCATTGCTTTGACCATTGTGAAAGGATTAGCTTGATATTTGCGTTTATGCTTTAGATATTTTAATATATTTTAGATGTTTGATCATTTTCTGAGGGCCGTTGTGTTCATTTGGATCATTGTGGAAGCCCAAGGTCGTGATGAAGCCATTGCGGCTTTGTCCGGGAAAGTGAGTCTTGTAAGCACTTGCAACATGTTCTCTTAGACAAGTCTATCTAGTTCCAAAAGGCCTTTTTTCATTGAGGTTGTTTGATTCTGGGCACAGGAAGGAGTTCCCCCTTGTTTTTCCAAGGAAGCAGATGGAGGCAAGGCATTCCAAGGCAATGGAAGCTGCAGAGGAAAAGTTTCGAAAGGCCTTTGATCGGGTAAAACGAGCTGCAGTTGAAGCGCCTTGGAAGCAGGAAATCCTAGCACTGTCGTGGTGGTATTAGTTAGCTGTTGGCCACTCCTTGCAACGATACTCAGTGCAATTGATACTTTTTACTTGCCCATAGTGGCACATTTGTGATTTGAGAACCTGAGAGCAGGCATTTGTTATCATTTGTTGTGGTATACTCAATATCATGTCATATCATTTCAATGTCCAATACAGGTTTGGTAGATGCTCCCTTGCCAGCTTTGACCTGTGTCCCAACTTGAACCAGGAAGCCCGACAACAGATCTTGGAGCACCGACGGCAATGCAAAGCTTGTCAGCAGGACTGGTGAATCATCCCTGGGATTTTAATTGAATTTTCAATGTGTAGGGCCTCGAGAAGGACTTCATCAGCACCTGTCAGCTCAGAGTCGCCTTATATGCATTGATATGCAGGATCCCTTGCCGTTGCCTCCACCGCCACCCGCTTTGCCAGCTCCGTGGCTTGTTTCCACACAATATTGCCAATACTGTACCTTGTAAATCGGGTGATGTTGGTGAGTGCAAGTGACATAATCGCACGAATAGACTTAAACCAGCACAGACAGCACAACATAAAAAGCCTGAATCTTTGAATCAGGCAATGCACTATCATAGACTATCAACAATATTCATCAAATTCAAACAAGATAGTCATTCTGGATTTGTGACTCTCACATGCCGAAAGTCATCTAGGGCCTTGTGATTCAGGCCCAAGCCAGAGCCGGAGCCAAAACCACAACTGACTCCAGCTCGCATGCGGGAGGTGCGGTGGAGGCATTTTTTTGGTGTTTCCCTGCATCTCGAAGCAATGGACCTCACCAATACCGGAGGTCGGTCCACTGGATTTGCGTTATGTGGAGTCAACCTTGGAAGCCTTGACAGTGCAAAGAAGCAAAGCTTGGTTGTGGGCTCAGGTGCAACAAAACGAAACCATAGAGAAAACGTGAGAAAACAGAGGTGCAAAGATGTAAGGCGGTGGATCCAACAACAGATTTCAACGACCTTTTGTTTCATGATGTTGCATGTCCATTTCATCATCACTGCCCTTCGCAAGTTTTCGGCACTATGGAGGACCTTCAGCGCGTGGTTGACCAGGGTATTGAGGGCATCTTGGAGTTGCATCAGGCGGCGCTCAAAACTTCGAAGACCAGCGACTTTTTGGTGGTCTCCGAGTGGTCTCCCTTCGTGACTGCTTTGAAAACAGATAGGTTGATACCATGAATATCCATGAATCATGAAGCGTGCTTCGTATTTTTTGTAGTTGAATACTTGGGACATGGATTTTTTTGAAAGTCTTCATGAAAGCTGGAGGCCATGCTTTTGCTCCTTGAGCAAGCAGCACGGCATTCGCTCCTACAGGGACAGGAGGACGCATAGATACTCAACTCTTTGTCCCAAGTTTTATCTCCCAAAGTGCCCCGGTCGTGAGGACCCTCGAGCAGAAGCACGCATTGTTTCGGTAAAGCAGTTGGTGATGCGGGTCACCCAGGTGAACGATGAACTTCAGACGCTGCGTAACGAATCTTTGACTGCAAGAGGTACAGGTAGATTGGGCATGATTAGACTCCATAACTATTCTGGTTTCAAAAATGTTGATGTGCCATTGCAACGACATGCAACGACAAATTCGAAGAAAGGCACATGCCCGACCATGGGGTCACAGAGCCCTTGCTTCGAATTGCTGATGGCTTGCTGCCATCACCAAACATACCACTCGCAGATGGACAGAGATTTAAAGTGATTATGCCATACGCATCCATACGCCACCAGATGAAAACTTAGAATCCTGCAACATCTCGGCCGGTCAGATTTTCCGTTGCGAAGCCAAGCCTTGTAAAGTCGTATTTTGATTTGTATAAATCGATCTGAAATCTGACTGTCTCGCGCCTGCAATCCGAAATTGACACCGAAATGTGAGCATCTACAAGTGAGCAAGTAGACTTCTAAGAAGACACCAAACAAGAGTAACAAGCATAAACTGTTGTTCTCTTGAAGTATTTTCGCATCCCGAAGGCGCGGGCAGACTTTTGGTTTTCTTTGCACCAGACCTCGGAGGAAGCCGTGCAGTACCTACGGCAGGTGGAATGCAAGACCAGCTTTCCTTGATACACATGTTATTTTGTTATGTTTTGTCAGGGTCAACTCAAGCAGACTTTACAGATGATCACATGCGCATGTGGCAATTTTAACATATTCATACCATATTCATATAACCATAGAATCTTCAGCCTTTTTTGCGTCATTGTTGTTCAATTGTATTACGCAACGATTTGGAAGCTTTTTTTCCAGGCCAATTCCCTCCCTGCACCCGGGCCTGCAGTGGTGAAGCGCCTGGATTATGAGGTGGAGGAGAAGTTTTTGACTTTGAATATCGGATCCTTTTGAATACCCTTGTGATATTACATGGCAGAAGATATGCCTATTGGCCTATTGAATCGTCACGACATCTTGAGAGTCTTGTGATCAGAGCAGGAGTTGTGCAGTGATCAGAAACGCCTGGCTGAAGCATTTAGCGATCTAGCCATGTGTTTGAAGACAGCAGGCATTCTCGGCAAACTCACAGGTATACAGAGAGGTGATGGCAAACAGTATCACTGCATATGATATACTTTAGCAGCAGTACAGTGGAGTTTCTCTCTGATTGACAACATTGAGGCTAGGGTAATGTACTAACAGTGTTTCTATGTAACTAACTACTGTACTGCAAGCTGCTTGTTCTTGTCACGGATGCCAATAGTGAATCCAGATAAATCCAGCAAAGTTGGATTCTGTTGGTTTCTGAGCATTGGCCATTTTTCCGACATCACAGATATTCTTCGAGTTGTGAAGGCTTTTCACAGAACTCCCTGCGTAAAGCTGTTGAATGCACTATTCGAGGCAAGAGCTTTGATAGCCTCCAAGAGGCAAGAGAATCTTTAGCTGCCAATCTCTCCGAAGAAGCTCAGGCTTTAGATGCTGCAGGTGCTGGGTCCCAGTTTCAACAACACAAATGTTGCCACTCAAAGCACTAGATATGTGCGTTGTTACTTCTGGTCAGAGCCAGAAATCCATTTCAGTTCAGAGCTGTTACATAGCTTTGCAGTGATTGTGTAGGCTCTGATGCACGGGACTTGCTTCGTGCCAGCGGTGAGGCCGGTCAAGTTATTTGTGTTTGCTCGTTTGTTTGAACTCATGGAAGGCACATACTGATTTTACCTTCAACTTCAACTTGATATGACTCTCAAAGAACTACAATGTAGTGTTCTTCATTGACATCTCTGACATATTCCATCATGTTCCTTCACGCTTCCTGATGATCCATAATTTATGCTGATTTCTGGGCCTAAAACATGGCCACGTTGAGTCAATTGACCCATAATTCACAGGTGGTGAGCTCGCTGTTGCGTGACCTTCGAGATTTGTTCTACTTGGTGGATGGTTCCAATCTCCGAGCTCGACTTCGACCCCACCCAACTCTGGGACCACCAGGACCCACAGAGAGCATGAGGCGTGAATGGGGGGAGGATGAGAAAAGGATGCTGTAATTAACAAGATTTTATATAAGTTCTTTGCATGTCGTTTGCTAGGAGTTGTTTGATTGTTGATTATCACTGTTTGTTTATGTACTTGTATAGACTTGGATTCACCGTTCATCTTTTTGCTTGTGTTTGAAATCTTATTCTATAATGAATTGGTTTTGTTTTTTTTCATGTGTTCGTTACAGTATATGATATGTTAGTTGTTTACTGTACATCTTATGAACTCTTATGATTTGTTTATCTACCACTATCTACTGTGGTGCTACCTACGTTGCAACCCTAGTAGGCGCTGAGATGCGCTGTGTGTGTGACACAAAACACACCACATTCATGGGGTCAGTTGTGTTGTCAGGCCCGCACTCCATCCACTACTACAAGGGCAGGTAACGCCCAGAACCCCCAGGGAGTCTCCAAGTGATACGACGTGATGACGAAGTCGGCCAAAGACTTATACAGTCACTCTTGACAAGAAGCTCTTTGCAAGATGCTGGTGATTCCTTCCTGATCCCATGTTGCAAACACTCAGGGAGCGTTTCGGGTCAAGTATTGAAGGCGTCAAAGGTTGAGCTGTTCCTGCTGGCACATCACTTCCGATGTTGGAGCTTGAAAAGACCTAATGCCATCTAATGCCACTCTATGCCACTGGGAGCCACACAGCTGGCGAAGGATGCGAGGGACTTGAGCGACAGTGATGAGGGATGCCTGTTGGACAAAGAATCTGGCAGCACATCGCTGCACTAACGAATGAAACGAATCTACATGATCTTCTCGCCAGCCTCTATTTTCATACCCACACCCATTGCTTTGGCAGCGCCGCCGAATGTGCGCAAAAAGATGGCCTTGCTGTTTTTGGGATGTTTTCGGCTGGTCTGTAGGATGCTCGTTTTCGGCTGGTCCGTAGGATGGTCGGGGGAAGTGGTGTAGGTACATTGTATCATCATTCCATTTCGCAACTGTGGTGCAGGCCTGGAAGAGCAGTCAAGGCCGATGAAGAAGGTCCAGTTGAAACGCTGAAACGAAGTTGCAGTAACAGCAACAGCTTGAATTGAAACGCATGGGTAGTTCCCTCACTTGCGCTTCAGGCGCCTGCTTGGTCCTTGAAGATCAAGCATCCTCCGCCCAAGGTGCGTTCGGCAAAGTGACGACTTAGATTTTAAATCTGGGATGGTTTGAGCCTTTGATCCTTGCAGGGTTGGCACATGCTCATTGAAATAACGGAAATAATCTGCTGCAGGTAGATGCCAAGGCTGTATTTGGACCTGGCTATGATCCCCTGCAAGTCGTCAAGGACTGACTGCGTTGAATTGTGTTTCATGCTGATGCAGGGCTCTACGTTTGCACTCAATCTTCTTGTTGTTGACGAGTGGATTCAAGTTGTCAAAGGACCTGAAATGGATCAGTCACCATGTCAACAAACCTGAGCATGGACCTCAGCCGTATTTTTCTGCTTCCTGTGCCAGGTGCAGGACAAACTGATAGGGAGTGATCATGGTGTTTTTTCATGTTTTTTCAGTGTTTTTCATCACCTTTGCACCGGTGCACACATCAAATAACACTTTCCCATACATACACTGCATACACTGCAGCAGCTTCAAGCTGTTTTGAGGTATACGTTCCCCAAGGAGCATGCTCGGGCACAGAAGGTGTCCAATGAAAAGTCAAAAGCTCAGTAGAAGACGTCCTCACCATATCTATCAATCATCTAGGTTAAGTGCAGGACAGCATGTAGCAGCTATAGCAGTTACCACTTTTAAGTTTTCATTTGTTTTGCTTCCATTGAATCGAATCAAGCCATTCGACTCGGAGGCACTCCTTGCAGGACAAACTTAGCAGTCCTGAAGAGGCAACAAGCTACAAACCGGCGCCACAATCCCCCAGCATTCGGCAGTGAAATGATGTGAAATGTATCATATCACGATATTATCACACTAGCCCAACAGCATGTCATTCCATTCAGATCCATTCGGGTTGTTTTTGTTGACAGGTCGGTCCTGGCAAGTACATCCACCCATCAAGCCGGGGCACACAATGGGAGATGGGGGCACCAGTGCAGGATCCGCATACATGGACGTCAAACAGCATGCATCACCTCTTTGGTGAATATTTTTGGCGTATCTTGAAGCAATAGCATAGCAATCCATCCTTTGGGTCCTGGCTTTTGAGAAAATGCCAGGTTTGCACACGCAGTTTCCGTGGGAGGCACCACCGTGTGAGTCAAGAGATTAGACAGATTCTGTCCTTTCCAAAGAACATACAGAACTAATTCAACAATATTCAACATGACATAGACATTTGCGGCTTGTGAACAAGAACCCATGTGGCCCCGATACTTGGAATGGGCATTATTAGCATTTTTGCGGGGAGCCTGACGTCAAGACAAATAAATCCAAAGATGTGAAGTGTCTGGAAAGGGTGAAAAACGGGGATTAACTACCGGAATTGCATAACTGTATGTCAAAAAAAATGGGTACCAACACAGTGAACATCAGCAAAGTGAAGCTTCGCATGTTTCAATGCAGCGACGAAAAAATTGGAAACGAAAAAGCAACAGTCATATCAACTAGTGTTTCCATGCCAAAAACAACTACTGTGATTTGTGTGGTCAATTGTGGTCATGACCTCGAAATCTAGACAATGTTTGGTACTTTTGTTGCCTCTAAATCCAAGATAATCCAAGCCAAAATCGATCTGTTAGAAGCAACTCTTTGTGTAGGGGGTCCATGGTGGGATTACATTTTTGGGTTTTGAATGGGTTGGGGATTTTGTGTCGGTTAGGAGCACTCCTTTCGGTGGGGGTTTTGGATGTTGGATTTCAGATTTTGGGGGCAAATGTTTGCACTTTTGCTCGGATCTTGGACACTACATAAGTAGAATCTCTGCACATGCTGACCTGGGTCTATATGGATCTACCTGGTGCTATGACTTTCGATCCGTCACGAGGCCGAGAGACATCGCCGCCAACGTGCCATATGAAGTAGTGCTGCAAGGATTATGTGCTATTTGTTATGTAATATTATGTAATATTTGTTCATCTCAATGCAATCATCAAAGTCATTTAAAGTCCCAATTCCGTGTGACCTCTGGTAATGTTCAGTAATGTTCTGTCTCATGTCACGGTACATACACGGTGGCTCCGAGTTCTTTTGAAGACTCGCAGTTCAACGTTTCACCAGTGGAACTGTTGCGAATGCACATGACAAAATGGCCGCCTGTGAGATGTTTTTTTGGCCTTGAAAGGCAGTAGATCGACAAAACTCAAATTGACTCAGAGATGTCATGTGAAAGGGTATAGAGGGCGATAGATGATGTGAAGTGATAAGACTGTTATGTAGTCTATAGTATATATAGTAATAGATATACTTTACTTAGTGTACGTACTACATGTATAATGAAGTATAATGATGTTCATGCAGCTTTATACTTTCACAGGCATGGTACAGGTATGTAAAAGGTGTTGTTATGTTTGTATCCTTTGCAATGTTTTGGGGTTTTAAGCTGTCTGATGTCAATGGCAGCCTCAGGTCAAGCTTTCGAATCAACATGACAAGACTCCACACTGAGAGTCATGGAGAACTGAATGATTCTTGTTGACATTCTCTCCATCAATAAGCATGTGTATATAATTATAAGATATATTCATGTACAAAGGCTGGGCAATTACTGTATAACTGTCGCAAAACCTACTTCTCAGTCCAGAAATGAGCGCAGAGCATGGGCGCTTGCTGCACGCTAGAAAGCGCAAAGGAGAGAGCCAGGGTTTACAGGTGATACTTCAACGGAGGGATTGAAACCAACATACACGCAAGTATATCGCTTCCATTCTCTGTAAACCTGGGTTCAATTCGTATGTGAATATGTCAACATGATGCAACTTGGTTTTATTTGGTATGACAATATCACCTATGGCTCAATTTGATAGTATCATGTCATGTCGTGGTACCATATGGAATAAGAAACTATACAACTGAGACGGCACTTTGGCATAAAATAAAACGATCAGATACAATCATTTTGTTATGATATGGTATGATGGCTATTTTGTTATGATACAATCATTTCATTGAAACTCTGTAACATGTGGCTCAGAAGGGTGGAAGTGTATCTTTTGAGATCTTTTGGTGCTGAATTGTAGCCTTGCATGATCCCACACATGCTAGACCTTTTCTACACGTAAAACTGCACGGTACATTGCATGTTGGGGACGCATCGGTCGATAACAAAATCTCAACCATCGCAGGCCGGCAGTTCCAAGCAGTCCCGCCCAACAACACCCAAGTCAGTGCTAACCTCAGCACACTGAGCACCATCAATTTCTAGCATTTGAATGAAAACTCAGGCAAGAAGAAAGAGCGAAAGGAAGAGCGAATTGCAGGCCTGGCAAGAGAATGGTGCAGAAACCATTCGCAAGCGATGATGAAGAGCACTAATATACATGCCGCATATGGTGATGTATAGTGTGTCAGGGCAGTTTTACAAGAGCATCCAACGCGCAGCCTGGCCTGACTGAAGATTTTGAACGTATTTCTTGAGTCGAGGTAAACGACGATGCTACTCTTCACGATGCTGCATGGGAGGGAAATACCAACATCGTAAGGCCTTGGGTCGAATCCATGTGCAGCAAATATTGTTTGGTGTAGGTTGTAATGTGGTACTTGAATTCATTGGTGATAGTTTTTCATAGTTTTTCCAAAATCAATGGACTTTCTTCTGGCTCAGCTTAACCAAAAAAAGGCCTGCATGAAGAAATACCACCAAGAAGAGCCTGGTAAGGGATTTTTTGCCGTCACTGCTCCAGTGCCACAGGAAGTTTCTGAGAAAAGGTCACAGTCCAGACCTCCCAGATGAGGAAGGGTTGGGGCAGCTTAGGGGAGGCTTCACCAGGGAGAGGATTGCCGGAAAGTGAAAATCAATTAAATAGAATCTTGAATCAACAGAGAAATATTTAGAGGAGCATCATGACGTGTCATATGCTTTGATGAAATTCAAGTACATGACATTTATCAAAAAAAATGCACTTTTGCAGAGAAAACACAGATGTGAGGTCCACTCCATTGCACTTGTCGGACCCTTGGTGTATCTTTGACTTTGATCAAGCTTGCGAGTTTGTTTGTTTGAATCCGGAAGCCTATTCAGGGCTGCGGAGGAGGGCTACTTGGAAGTTGTGAAATGCCTTGTTGAAGAAGGGAAGGCAGGATCCTAGGAATTTGAAATTGTGCGAGTTGGAAGCAGATGTATTTAAGTGTTGGTGGCGCTTGAAGCCATTTCGGGCAGTGTTTGTCAGGCAACATGCACTGATGCTGCAGACAGCGAAGGCAAATGTCCTTTACTTTGGGGGACTGGTGAGAAATTGTAGCCCTGATGGCCTCACAAGGTTGTCAGGTGTTTTCAGTTCAGAACTCTCATCTTAGGAGGTTGGATGGTGGACTGACTTGTTTCTGAGTTGTCAAAGATCCAGTCCTTGAAAACATGTTGTTTCACAGGAAATACTCCTTTGCTGCTTGCTGCCAAGGCTTGGTCTCTAAGTCGACCTATCAACTCATAGCAAGTCATGTTCCTTTTGATTTTCAGATATGCTTTCATCATGGCTGGTCAACCTGCCCCCCCTAACGTAAACCCCCCGAGAAATCAGGCCTTATTAAGGGCGTATTAACCATTGGTTTTTTTTGAGAAGGCGTTATTAAACCCTTATTTCTGAGGGGGTACATTAGGGGGGGTAGGTTGACTAGCCATAATTTCATTAATATATTCTATTTTGATAATCTCCTGAGGAAGGTCGAGAGGATGTGGTGGAGTACTTCTTGGCCAAAGCCAACTTGCAACCCGATCGCACTGACTCCTGCAAACATATGAATTTCTGGCAGTGAAGCATTACCTGTTAAGTGCTTCGCTTCAAAGTTGCATGTTGCGGATTGGCCATCAGCTCAAGCGCTACCCTGCGTGTCCCACCTGCATCACTCGACCCCCTCGCCCATAAGTCTGGGGGCGAGTGGCTCGAGTGGACCAGGTGGGTCAGGTAGGGGGTGTAGCGGGTTTGAAATGGAACTATGGATTTCTCCATGTCCACGGTGATTTCATGAAGGAACAACCATGTTGTACTGCCTAATGGGCCATTAACTGTTGTAGTGAGTAATTATACTGGATGTCGGGTCTCACTTAGCTCCGTGTTCGGGGGACCCACAATCCAACGGGTACGAGCTACAAAAAGAGGATATATGTGAGCACTTAGTGCTGCCATGGCGGAAGAGATTCATGACCTCCATGACCGCTTGAACTTGATCAAGGTGAGGGCCGATGCAAACGCAGTAGTGGCACCTACTTGTAGTGGAGGTCTATATCCAAAGAAACAGGAGCATTGTGTTTATCAAAGGGTAAGCTCATTATGCAACTGTTCAATGCTGTTCATTGGCTTATTGTTTTTCCATGTTTTTTCCTGGGTCACAGCTTCTTGGCATGGAGAGTTTTCACAGGTTCAGATCGCAGAGCTTTATGGCCTCAACAAAAAGTTCAGGTGGGAATTGCAGGGGAGCAGGTGTAGATAGTAGTCATTGAAAGAAAAAAGAACATGGACTTCAATTTTAATCTAGATTCCTTGTTTTTGGTGATGGTTTGGTTACTTACTACATCTTACTGCCAAATTGGGATGGTCAGGTCAGCTCAGCACATTCTCCTGCTTTCAGGTGCAATTTCGAACATCTCTCTGTTGCGATGCTGCACGCGAAGAAGAACCACTTGCTGGACGATGAAGAACTCATGCGGCTAGACACTTGCAGAGAATTACATGGAAAGTCAAGTCCCCGGTTCATTGATTGGATCCCTTCCAGGACAGTGGTTCGGGTCCAGGATGGTTTTGCATGCACCGATTCTTGGGGCAAATCAGGCAGATCGGCAGATCTCCATAGATATCCCGTTGCCGTTGTTCAATGAGTTTTTGTTTATCTCGTGCACACTTGCACTGATAGTATCAGCCCTACCTCAGTCATGCTCAGCCAATCTGACACCCATCATTGAGTATTTTTTAAGGAAGAGCTCAATCGAGCAGCCAATGCGGCGAAGCATGAAGGTTTGGGTATCGACGACCCAGAGGATACGAAGGAAAGGAAGGATGAGAAAAGGAAGGAGGAGCAGGACCTGAGCCCGCAAGCGTTTGTGACCAATTTTCTTGCTGTCGGGCAGACATGTTGTAGAAAAATCTGAGCTGTTAAATGATGGGATGTCATGAGGCCATTCAGGAGAAGTTTGAGATGGTGGCTCCTCACTCTTGCTGGATTTTTTCAGATATATGCAGCTGTTGGTATTGGAAAACATATCGACAACAAACACCAAAACCTTTACTACTGTATTTCAGAAGTGGCATTTCTTTGTCCCTGCTTCCTGCATCCTTTTTGGCTTGTAGCTCTGTCATCTGACACTTGAAGAGGGGCGATCCGGTTGTCGCGAAGCAAGCAATCCAAGAGGGTGGCCATGGCAGAAGACATTGGTCATGAGTGCGGCTTTGCAATGCTTCGGCTTTTGAAGCCTCCTGAGTACTATTTGGAGAAGTGCCTTGGAGAAATGGCGTGCAAATGAAGGTCAGTAACATGTCACTTGTTGGATTTTGTTGCTGCCTTTCTCTTCCCATGCTTACCATACCAAGGTATGGTACCCACTTCTTCGGTTTAAATCGCATGCATTTGCTCATGGAGAAACAGAGAAATCGTGGACAAGATGGCGCAGGGGTTGCCAATGTAAAATTGGACATGGCCCCTGGAACTAAGTACATTCATTGCGAGAAGTCCATTGCGGCAGTCTCTTGGCCGCAGAATTGCACCATTGGTGGAGATCAAAATTGGTGAAGCATTTTGTGTGTATTTGAAAGATTTATTCCATGCATGTGTTGCATACTGTCAAGCATATTCTTCAAAAATTGGTGAGCTGCACCAAAAAAAGGATAGGATAGGGGAAGAACTCGAAAAACTGAGGATCCGATTGGAGATCTCTTCGGCCGGGTGGAAAAGCAAGCCACAGCCATGTTGCACAAGGCACCAAAGGATGCGAAATTGCCAACTGGGCCAAGTGGCAAGGAGCAGGTTGATCCCAGGTGGGTCAAGGACCAGCTCCCATCATGTTGAATCCATGATTTGGTCACCTGAAGGATGACCAAGTGCAAGTACTTGTAGGAAATTCAGGAAAAACATGAAAACACCCAACTACTTGATCACAGATTTACTGTTATTTCAGGTTCAGCCCCCTCAATATTTTGGTGTAGTCAGATGTTTGATGTTCGGCATGGAGAGGACAACATTCCGTTTTGCGGGGAGTCCTACTTGGCTCACGTTCGCTATGGAACGGACAGTGAGAATAGCATTGATCGGTGTCATCCAGTGACACGGGAAAGCAACTGGATGACAAGTGCCTTGGAATCATATTAATTGTGAAAAAACTCACAGTCAAGATAATCATGATCAACCACAGTTTCATCACTGACATTCCTTTGAAGCATGTCGAGCATGTTGATGAGACTAAAGCTGCATATTCAATATTCGGCGAATCGTGCACCCAACACGCATTAGGAAATCTCATCTTGGCTGGCAATTTCAACATCACCAACAACGAAGACCTGTTCGGCAGTTTGGTGCAACTCGGCCAACATCCCAGGGAGCTTTCGGACACGGTCACCCTTTTGGAGAAGATTGGGCACTTCGTGGACAAAGAGAACAATGACCTCTACGTCAAGTATTCAGCAGCAGGTCACAGTCCGCAAACTTGCTTCAGTCTCATCGCGGAGAACATCAACATAGCAAGGATCCTCCGTCGTGCCTCCAGTCTTTGGGATGGTGGATATTGCATTGCTGGCCTCTTGGGACATGGAGATTCCTTCGTAATGCGTGATCCAAGTGGAATTCGCCCTGCCTTTTACTATGCGGATGATGAGTTCATCGTGGTGTGTAGTGAAGCGCCATTGATCCAGACAGTCTTCAACGTCAATGGCGATCACGTGTTTCCACTTCCACCAGGACAGGCGTTGTGTATCAAGAGGAGTGGTGCCTGGACCCTGGAGCAGATCTTGGCACCTTGTTGGACCTTAGATTCAGCGGTGATTGATATTGTCACGTTTTCCCGAGGTCTCGGGAATACTGTAGCTTATAGGCTTATAGTATGCAACGGCTATATTAGACTAGGCTATTGAATGATTTTTGTGGTTGAGGCTACATGCAATTGTTTCCATTTCGGAATTGTTGAATGTGGATATTTTGAAGCTGTCGTTGAGGTACCATTGCCACTGAAGCAGTGCTCATTTGAGCGCATTTATTTTTCACGTGGAAATGATGCTGGTGTGTACCGAGAGCGGGAGGAGCTAGGAAGGTTGCTGCTGGCACCTTTGTTGAAACTCTTGGGAGAGAATAAGCTGTCGCTGGCAAACACAGTGCCGCTTGGAATGAACCTGCCTTGCCATTTTCTTTCTAATGATTGCCCAAGAGCATCTTAAAGCAACACTGCCCAAGTGTCATGCGTAGACTTGAGATTTGTAGAAATCTTCCTGGACGTTGGTGCTTGTTATATGATATTTTGTTATGCTGTTTTACTTTCATTGCTAGTGGCTTCCAACATTGCAAATGCTTGATGAGGCTTTCCTTCATCCCGAACACCTCCGAGTTGGCCTTCTTGGGCTTGGCCAAGCAGGCACAAGACCACTTGGATGGTCAGAAGGCAGAGATCTTCAAAGCACTAAAGAGCAACAACGGCAGCGCTCCAAAACTCAGCGATGCGCAACTGCAGGAGTTGCTAACAGCCAAAGTGCGAACTGAGAAGGTGGTGCATAAAGATGCCAAGATCCGAACCTTTATCCAGGAGGACGCTTGGCTATGGATGTCTATGAGTCTATGGATCAACCCCAAACAATCTAATTCAAACATGCACTGTACCAGGCACACATCCATCACACATCCCAAATCTACAAAACTCAGATGAACCATGAACACATCCGCGCACAGCATGTGTACCGGAGCATGTTGTATGTGCGAATGTGGACAAAGCTACGGGGAATGACGTGGAAATTACATGAAAATACACACTTCTGTGCAATCCTACAGGTCATTCGTGATGATTTGACTGCGTTAGAAGCTTAGACTTAGACTCCCCAAGGATTCATCCCGCGAGCACTTGACTATGCATGCCTATGATGTCCACTATGGCACTGTGCGCCGTGGTCAAGACGCCATTGTGGCGTTGGATGATTCCATTGTGCGAGGCAACACTTTGAAGAACGCCATCCTTCGAACACTTGACAAGATGGGCCCTACACAGATCGTGGTGGTGTCTTCCTGCCCACAGATTCGTTACCCAGACGTCTATGGCATTGACATGGCAAAGCTGGGTGACTTGGCAGCATTCAAAGCAGCGATCGGCCTCATGAAGGACAGGGGCATGGAACACATCTTGGATGATGTCTACAAGATGTGTCGAGAGGAGCTCAAAGCACCTTTGAAGGCGGGGCACATTGTGAACCATGTTCAAAGAATCTATGAACCCTTCACTCCTGAAGAGATCTCCTTGCGTATTGCAACAGATGTCAAACCTGCAGATTGCAGAGCTGAAGTACATGTCTTATATCAAAGTGTGGAAGCTTTGCACAAGGCTTTGCCAGATCATAGTGGCGATTGGTATTTCACAGGTGATTACCCCACACCTGGTGGTGCTCGTGTTTGCTGCCGTGCCTTCGCCTTATGGATGGAAGGTAGCACCCAACGATGCTATGGCATTCATTCAGCCTTGTCATTCCTGAGAGCTCGACGTCCTGCCTTGGTTCTAGGCAGCGGTGGTCGTGAACATGCCTTGGCATGGAAACTTAGCAAAAGTGCAGAGGTCAGTGTTGTTTTTGTGGCACCTGGAAATGGTGGCATTGGGAACTCCTATGGTCAGGCAGAGCCTTTCGATGCTTCGCCAATGGTGAATGTGGACTTGCCAATCACAGGTCCAGATTTCGCAGATGTCATCAGCTTTTGTCGTCAACATGATGTTGGCGTTGTGGTGGTTGGTCCTGAGCAAATCCTGGCAGATGGGGTGGCTGATAAGCTTCGTGAGGAGGATATTCCCGTGTTTGGTCCAAGCAAAGCAGCTGCACAGATCGAGGCGTCTAAGTCTTTTGCCAAGGATTTCATGAAACGACACAAGATTCCAACAGCCGAATATCAAACTTTCACCAGTGGTGGTTTGGATGCAGCGCTGAAATACATCGATTCTGTCTCCTTTGATGTGGTGGTGAAAGCTAGCGGCCTCGCGGCAGGAAAGGGGGTCATTGTACCAGAGAGCAAGGAGGAAGCAAAACAAGCTGTTAGGGATTGCATCTCAGCTGCATCTCATGGATTCCATGAAGCTATTGGAAATATACTGTCAATTTGATTCAATTTGTATATATGTTATCAAGAGTGAGAAAATCCTGCAAAATAGAACTTAAATGGCATCCGCCTATCACCCAATCGCCACTTTCGAAGTGTTGTTTGCTTTGCATGAATTCCTTGCCGTTTCTTCGCTTAGGCCTCGAGAAGAAGGTCTTTGGCGAGGCTGGTCAGGAGGTGGTCATCGAAGAAAGGCTTCTTGGCCAGATATTGTCAGCAGAAACAGATGGCAATGACACACATTTCACATCTGCTGAATCTAATGTATTCATTTTGATCATTTTGCACGTCAACGATTAAAGAGCGCCACTAGACCATATCGCCATGTAATATGATATGGTGAAAGAGTGCGGACTGCTTGGATTTGGTTCTTGCTCATGGTGAAAGCTGACAGCTCGAAGCACTCACTTTAATCAGAAAACATGCAGATCAGTTGCGCGAGGGTATCCTCCACATCCCTCAACAAATCCACTGCAAATATTATTTTGTAGCTGAATTCCAAGGCTCTTTGGACCAGAGTGCTCTGTACTAGCTCTGTGTGATGGACATCGAATTGCAGTGCTGCCTCCGGCGCAAGACCACAAACGTGCGTTTGACAGCGACCGAGGGCCCAACACTGGTGGTATGGGGGCTTTCGCACCAACACCTGCAACTCGACCCGCAAGTTTGATTCCACCTACAAAGGTGCCCTAGAGCTTAAATACCACATGATGTCCTTCTTCTCATTCAATTCCACACAGCTCATCACAAAATAGTTTGGAATCAACACCGAGTGAGTGAGTGGTGCATCAGCTCGAAGCGGCTGGTGTTGTTGATGTATGTTGATATCAGTATTAGAAAGAGACCTTGCTTACAGATTTACTGTACGTACATGTATTGGAAAGTTCCTGGGGTTTCACAAAAACGGTGGTGCATGGAAGGTCTGGGCAAAAGTCGGGCCTTACAACTAGTATGGAGGGCCATACTAATGGGCCACATGAAGGGGTCTGAATGTGCACCCAAATGCATTTCATTCTGTTACATTCTCATTACATTCTCTAGCAATCAACACGAAGGGAAAAACATTTTATATGCGAGCATATCCTGTGGCATCTGACATTTTCTGACGTTTTCCTCTAGGTCGTGAAGGAGGAAATGTTGGAGCAAATCAAGAAGGATATCCTTTTGCCAACCATCAACGGAATGAGAGCAGAGGGCAAGCCATTCATCGGTTGCCTTTTCGCAGGCATGCCTTGAAAAGATATTTTGACCAAAAAAAATGACCTTTGTGTTCAACTTTCTGCATTGTCAGATATGATGATGCGGTTATATGGTTGTATCTATATTTCTATATACATATAAATATACATATACATATAGATATATGCTTCAACAAGTAGGGAGTACAGTATATTTTTGTTGTAGTTGCTTCCATCAGGATCGTTTTTGCAACATTCACCTGAATCCCATTCATCGAAAAAACTGATATGCGTGCATATCCATACTGCATCCATACTGTATGAATCTATTTGTCCCTGTTCAGGCCTCATGATTACTGCTGATGGCCCCAAGGTTATTGAGTTCAATTGCCGGTTTGGCGACCCTGAAACTCAAGTAGTCCTTCCACTTATCGAAGGTGACCTGTACCATGTGCTGTGCTCTTGTGCCAATGGCGAGTTGTCTGAGAAGGCCATTAGTGTCTCTGCGGACACCTGTGCTGTGACTGTGATCATGGCCAGTGGTGGCTATCCTGGCTCCTATGACAAGGGCCACATGATTTCAGGCCTTGAACGTGCAGGCATTGTGCCAGGTGTTACGGTCTTCCATGCAGGGACCAAGCCGGTGGACAACCCAGCTATCTCATTGACTTTGACAACCAGTGCTGGTGCAGCTGCACTTCAGCGCATGCTTCACCATCGAACTATGACCAGGGGAGTGATGAAACCTACCTCCGTGGTGACCTCCGGCGGTCGAGTCCTTGCTGTTACAGCTGTGGCACATGGTGGTATCTCAGAGGCTCGAGAACGTGCCTATGTGGCTGTGCGCTCCATTCGATTTCAAGATAGTCAATACAGAAAGGACATCGGGTCTTCTGCCATTGCAATTCCCAGACCTCGTATCCGCAGTGGCGGAGAATTGGCTAGCATGGGCAGTACGGGCAATGTCAACGCAAGTGCACGAAGCTTCCCACATGCAGCTGAGAGGAAGAGTTCGGCTACCTACTTGGATGCAGGCGTAGACATCGAGATGGATGAGGCCATCGGTGCAAGCACCAAGAAATTGATGCAACACACCAGTCGTCCTGGCTGCACCTTGTCTGAAGCGCATGAAGGTCACTGTGAGTTGAGTGCTTTGAGCTACAAATCCCCAGAAGTGGTGAACAGCACCAACGGCATTGGAACAAAGTTGAAGGTGGCCACTGCAATGGGACAGTTCCAGAGCATTGGTACTGACTTGCTAGCTCTTTGTGCCAATGATGTTGCAGCACGAGGTGCTGAGCCACTAATGTTCTCTAGCCATCATTCGTGTGCCAAGTTGGATGCTCAGCAAGCCTTGCAAGTGAACCAAGGGGCAGCAGATGGATGTCATGAGGCCAGCTGTGCCTTTGTTGAAGCAAAGACTGCCGAGATGCCAGGGGTCTATAACTCCGGCACCTTTGACTTAGTTGGCTTTTGCATTGGTGCTACTGAACGTGGTGCCCTCCTACCGAAGAGGGATATCATGAAAGCAGGTGATGTTTTGATTGGTTTGCATTCTTCCGGACTTCATAGCAATGGCTTTAGCTTACTTCGCTCAGTAGTACAAGCAGCCGGCATTCGATATCAAGCCGCGGCTCCTTTTGATCCCACACGTTCTTTTGGAGAAGTGCTGTTGGCACCTACACGCATCTATGTTCGTGCCCTCCAAGCCTTGACCAAAGCAGGATTGTTAAAGGGTGCAGCTCCTATCACCCGTGGTGGATTATCTCGAAGCATCCCAAGGGTACTGCCAAAGCAGCTGAAGGCGCAGTTGAAAGCGGAAAATTGGGAACTTCCTCCCGTTTTCAGATGGATTGCAGCCAGGTGCAAGATCCCTTGTGATGAGTTGGCTGCGACCTTCAATTGCGGCATTGGCATGACCTTAGTGGTGGCCTCTGAGCATAAGGAACAGGTGATGACCATCTTGAAGAAGATGGACGAGGAGCCTTGTGTCCTTGGAGAACTTGCTAGTCGGTCTGATGGTCAACCACAAGTTCACATTGATGGAGCTGAGAGTTGCTGGTTGATGCTGCCAGAGCTCGGTGTCTCCTTGCCATTTCCACAAGTGCTGTCTTCTTTACAAGACCCACACATGGTCTCCCGTTCCAAAGTCTTGGTTCTGGGTGGCAGCGCACTAGCAACGCCACTAAAAGCCTTGTTGGAGGCCACTGAAATTTGGGCTTTCCCTGCTGAAGTCAGTGCAGTGATCAGTTTGAGTTCACAAAGCCAACTCGTGAAGACAGCAAAGACAGCTGGCATTGCCAGCTTTGTTGTTCAACCTGAGATCAAGGTCGGAGGCAATGCTTTCTCCCCACCTCCTCGTGGTGCAGATTCCCATGTTGAAGAGCTTTTGGAGAAAGTCTTGGAACAACATCGAGCAGACTTGATTGTCGTAATGGATGATTTCAGCTTGGACCTTTTGCCTGTCAGTATGCGCAAGAAATGGGCTGGCAAACTGATTACAGTAAGAGCTTCTTTGGTTCCATACAAGGCTGATGAAGATCCTCTACAGCTAGTGTTGGATTCTGGTATGTGTGTCACAGGTTGCACTGTATATCAACAGACTGAGGAGGCCGATGGACCTGGAGAAATCATGTTGCAAGAGACAGCACGAGTCATGGAAAGCGATACCCCTGACAGCCTCCATGAGAGAATCATTGAGGATGCTGAATCCAAGGCGTTGCCTGAAGCTGTGCGCTTGGTGGCCTCTGGAAAGTGGAAGTCACGAAGGCACGGGGTGAATCATGGCCGATTACAGTATTACTTACTGTAAACATTTGTAAACAACAAGTGGGAAGTGTTCCATTGATTTCAGTTGATTCCAGGTTGATTCTATGGTGTTTGTTCATTGTTGCCATCAAAGTTGAGAGAGAAGCAGCTGGGAGAAGATCCCAATCAAATATGAAGGAAATTTGAAATTTGCAGTCAAATCCAGTCATTTTATTAGGGACTTTATGGATTATGGATCTTTATGGATCTACTGCTGTGATGTGAATGCATGACGATGCATATTGTTATGTTCAGGCCCGTGGCCTCAGCCGTGGCATCAAAACCAAGTCCCTCGTTGCCTTCCACTGCAAAGATGGATGGTGATGCCAAACGCTACGAACAGCGGGGAGTATCCGCAGACAAGGGCGATGTGCATGCAGCCATCAAGACTCTTGGTGGAAAAGCTGTCATAGAGAAACATATTATTATTGTTACATTACTTAGAATAGAAATTGTGTATCAGGCTGAATTGGGACATGTGTGAAGGCGCTGCTCTTGTGACAGCACGTCTCCTCATTCCAAGGAACATGGACAAGGGTCTTTTCCCACGGGCCTTCTGCAAAGTGGTGCCAGACTTCATCAGCCGAGATCCAACACAGGCAATTGTCATGCATGCGGATGGTGCTGGAACGAAGTCCTCTTTGGCGTACATCTACTGGAAGAAGACCGGAGACATCTCTGTTTGGAAAGGCATCTCATTGCAAGAACGGGGGGTGGTGAGGTCTGATGATCATGCTGCTTCATGCCCGTCAACTCGCCACATGCAACCTACAAAAAACTCATACAATGTGAATATGATGGGACACGATGGGACTATTTGCTGACCATTAAATACTATTAATGACTATTATGTGTTTCGAGCATTCAAGTCATTTGACAGCCAATGAAAATCTATCCCAGGGCCTTCGCTGAATTTTGCTACTAATATAATTCGATGTTTTTTGGGCAGATAAAGTAGCCGATGTGAAAAGGGCGAAAAGAATCGGGGTTCGTGTCCCATACCACCATGCATCAATCCATACCAGCATGCATCAATCCACGTGTTAAAAACTTTCGTGACGGTTGAGGCATTGCACAAGATGCTTTGGTTATGAATCTTGATGACTTGTTGTGTGTTGGCATCACAGACAACATCTTGCTGTCCAGCACCATTGGCCGCAACAAGAATTTGATTCCACGCGAAGTGATCGGAGTTGTAATTGCAGGCACTGCAGCCTTGGTGGATGAGCTGAATCGACATGGAGTTGGCATCATCCTCACAGGTGGTGAAACAGCCGATGTAGGTGACTTGGTGAGGACCATCATCGTGGACTCCACGGTGGCAGCCCAGGTTCCACGCAGTGATGTAATTGATAACGCCAACATCCGTGCAGGTGATGTGATTGTAGCCTTGTCATCTTCTGGGAGGGCCACCTATGAAGAGGGCTACAATAGTGGAATTGGTAGCAACGGCCTCACGGCAGCCAGACATGACACCTTCAAACATTCCTTGGCAGCCGAATTCCCTGAGTCCTTTGACCCTATGATGGCAGAAGAATTGGTCTACAGTGGAAAGGTGGGTTTGGAGGATCCTATTGCTGTCGAAGGATTTGGCACCATCCCAGCAGGCAAATTGCTTCTCTCACCCACTCGAACATATGGACCGATTGTCCAGAAGATTTTTGCTGCTGGCCTCCGTCAGCAGATCCATGGAATGGTCCATTGTTCAGGTGGGGCTCAGACAAAGGTCTTGCATTTCGTTGATGGTGTTCATGTTATCAAGGACAACTTGATGAAGACGGCCCCTGTCTTCAGATTAATTCAAGAAAACTCGGGTACACCATGGGAAGAGATGTACAAGGTCTTCAACATGGGCCACCGATTGGAATTCTATACCAACCAGGAGGCGGCATCGAAGATCATGGACATTTCCAACACCTTTGGAGTTGATGCTCAAATCATTGGCCGAGTAGAAGCTCTACCGGCCGGCAAGAAGAAAGTGACCATCAAATCGGAACATGGCCTCTTCGAGTATGGCTCTTAAGAAGTCTTACAAGAGGTTGTTGGATTTGTTCTGGGTGAGTTCAAGGCTTCATTTTGGTCGGTGATTTGAATCGGTTTATTCGGCTGTTTAAACGCTGGGCTTTTGTGCGGATGTTGGTTGCTGTGGGTGCCAAAGACTGCATCTACACTTAAGCCAAGGAGAGAAGACTTCCAAGTTCCAAGACCTTTTAACATCTTTGAAGCATTTCCAACCAAGACCTATCAGTTACTCCCACGGCAATCGGCAATCTCATTTTCCTCGCCTCTATGTCAACAACTTTCGCATTAGTGGTTTCTTCTCACAGCCTGTTATGATGCTGATTTCAAAATCTGAACGGATTTTCATCATTTTTCATCCAACGTCGACCGTATGACAAATAAAAGCTATTGGAAACAAATGCGATCAAATGCTGGAACATCAGACTGCATGAGTTAGATAACAGGCTGAAGAGACCTCCAGAAAACGCGTCATGGAGTGACGTGCGTCATGGAAAGCACCTTGCCATGTACAGATAACGAACGGGAGTGGCCAGGGTATCATGAAGATCCAGTCGAGATATCCCGTGCTGCCCTGATCTGTTTCATTTTGTTGGCTTGGAGGAATTAGATTTGCCCAAACAATCGGCAGCGATCGGAGATTTTTTTAGGACCTCAACTTCAGTTGGGATGATGTTTGAGGTGTTTGTTCAATGCAAATTTGTGAAATGTTGGAGCAATTCAGACGAGGACGCTATGTCAGGACAAAGGAGGGATCCAAGGATCAGGTTTATCTTGCACCTTTTAACACCTCAAAACCACAAGATTAATGTGCCTTTGGCAAACGTTGCTTCAGAAAACTAATAGCAACCAGATGTTTGTAGCAAGACTGATTTCAGACATCAGTACACCAGTTGATTTGTTGAATGAAAAGAGAAGCCACAGCCAATGCACAACAGGGGTTTCATATTTCTTGAGTCAATTGGACCAGCGCGACGAAAAAACGCTTGTATTTGCTGATTGAATTCAGCCCACATGCCTGCTTTGTCCTCACTGCCAACATGTCCAGTCAAGCACAGCACTGAGCGAGAGATGGTGCAGGAGATGGAGGAGGCTGGTGATTGCATTGGAGACTTGGAGAGGTGTTGCTGCAAACTGCTTGGAAGACCTTTGGATAAGAAGGAGCTTTCCTATCGTAACATGTTTGCACAGAAAATGGACGAGAACGGATGAAAAAATAATGTCCATTTTGTAACTGGCCTATGCCTACACTATCTTTAGTTCTTTATTTCAGGTAGGCTGCATAAATTCAGAAGTAGGCAATGGAATGCAACGGCACCAAGGCTTCCGGCCACGACCTGGAAATATAGGCGATTACGTGGCCATTGTGCGGCTGGAAGTGGCTTGTCAGTTAGGCCTCCAATGGGTGAAACCCAGCAAAATGCGAAGGTTCAACGGCTCCCAAATTGCTACACATCCATACCCATCCCAATTGCTACCAGCTACCACTGATGTTTGTCGAAGCCTTGGATCAAATCTCCTAAGGCCTTGGATCCTCCTATGGAATTTGTGGGGGATGCCTTTAAGTTAAAGAAGGTCGCCAAGCATTCGGCGGCATTGCAGGCATTGAATTACTTGGTGCCCTAGCAGCAAAAACCCATGCAGCTAGTATATGCATCCAAGCACGACTTTGTAGAAGGGTTGTGTTTATTAGATCCAAAACCAACCCAGGCTCCGCCTGGTCATGTGGTGATTCATGATAACTTGACGAATCGTGCAGCCTTGCCGGCATACAGTATATAATCATTTTGGACTACCATTTTGGAGAGTGAAAAGACTGTTGGAGTTTTGTTTGGGATTTTTTAAAATCGGTGCCCGAGGAACTTCAAAGTGCAGAGAATATCAAGATAGCAGCTCCAAAGGAGTTCTCCGATGCTTTAGTTGCAAAAGCTCTCATTTCCGGCTAGGAGGCAGGCCTACAGTAAACATTTTGTGTATATTGCGGATATGTATTTTTATATATATATATATATTTACATTTAGATAGACATACGTTCCACATGTATATGTAGATGCATTTATGTATGTATTTACATATATGTATACAGGTGTTTGTATATACGGGTGTTTCCAAAAATAGGGTACCCCAAAATGGATGGTTTATACTGGAAAACCCTAATAAAATGGATAATTTGGGGGTACCACTATTTTCGGAAACATCCATACGTATATGCGATTTCTGTGTGTGTGTGTGTGTCGGAAGTGCATTGAGAATAGTCATCAAGTGCCCCCATCGGGAGCGCTTAGGATGGTGATGCTTTCATTGCACGCCGACGAAAGAGGCGGTGGATGAATGTGGAGCTTTCTGGTCACGGTCCCTTGGTTGACCATAGCTATGCAACATACCCCTACATAGTGAGGATCATTAATTAAGGCGCATTCTTTGTTCACCCTCCCCTGCTCAAGACATTGTCAAATTGGTCGCAAGTGGCAGTATTTCATTGGTTTTATTGATGCAGCCAATGCTGTGATCTCAACATGTCTGAATTTGGCTAAAAGAAGTATATTCATAAA